>JAPQRP010000016.1:33046244-33065225 GCA_037367295.1 Apogon hyalosoma | reverse complement strand
CACCAGTAAAACCCATGGAGTTGGATCAATGACAGTGGATGGACACACTGAGTTTATGTTCAGTTAATGAGAGATTTTATTGAAAAAGTCCCATTTTCTTCATTTTTCTGTTTCTGATACAATGACAATCAACTTTGATCTGAGCTTTTATGAACATCTACATGATCAGTGAATTAAATATGGGAAAATACCTGATTTTAGTGAAGAAACACAAAATACAGATAAATTATATTATAATAAATGGTGATAAACTGCTTAATAAAGGTTAAATAGAAAGAAAAATTCATTTGGGAACTGCTGGAAAAGTAACAGTGGCTCTTGGGTTAAAATAAAAATATCAAATTGAAGTTGGATCTTGGACCACCCATGACTGTATCATATAATTTCATTTATTGTTGGTTGTTATTGATGATAGAATGGATGGATTTGACTGTGATGTCTGAGATGTTATAGTTTATACTTTGGTTCATGAAATTGCGTTATGTAATGTTCTTCTGCCTTTAACCCATAAAGACTCAGTACTACTTTTGTTGCTTTTCCCAAATATTTTTTTCTCTATTTTTAACCTTTCTTAAGTGATTTATCATCATTTTAATATTTTGCTTGTTATTTTGCAATTTTAAGTGAAAATCAGGTATTTTTCTATATTTAATTTACTAGTCATGTCGATGTTCATAAAAGCTCAGTTTAAAGTTGAGGGTTATATAAAAAAATACACATAACTGAAGAAAAAGTGACTTGTTCAGTAAAATCTATCAATAGCTGAACATAAACTAAACGTCTCCATCCACTGTCATTGATCCAACTCCATGGGTTTTACTGGTAAATCAATGCTGTACAAGATGACAGTGTTTCCATGGTAACTACGGAGCCTCTGAACGTCCAAATGGGTCATATCTGATGACCATGAGATGATGACAAACTGTATTTTACCTTGATTATTTACATGTATTGACAGGATTAGTAGATCAACAGGTATTAAACAATTTAGATCAGTAGATGGTTTTGGTCACCAGTGGATGTTTTGGGTCTTTAGGGGTTAAGATATGTTGCTGGATGAAAGGCAAGTGATGTAAAGATAGAATCCATGTCAGTTGAATAAAGTTAACACAAGAAGCAACAGTTGTGTGATTATTGAGTCTATTTAGACATAATAATAACTAATGGGAATCCTATATAAACAAGTAAATACATAAAAACGAATAAAACAGCGGATATGTCCACAGACGCAACCAACCAGGGACGGGAGCTGAAAACCAGCTAATTGTTATAAACTCTGAGGAGAATATCAGATATTCTATATGTTCACCATGTTTCACTGCACTGTCTGTAATAAATGAATAAATTAATGGGCTGACTTGAGACAATTCAATTAGCAAAGTAATGTATAATAGTTGGAGAACAGACACCTATTAGTTACATTTATTACCTAGCAGCTTCACTTCATCGACTGTACTCCTGCGACATGTCTAAAAGTTAACATCAGAAGTATTTCATGTTGATGAACGTTTCAATCATCAAATACTTGAAAAGTGAACTTCACTGTTTTTTCTTTGGGTTGAAAATAAATTTAATGAAATACTGAACATCATCATTTTCTTTGAGAGTTATTACACAGCTGTTTGTTTTCAGAAACAGTTAACATTAAGTAGAAAGTGAGTTAAATCAAGAAATACAGAAATGGCTTTATTATTATTATTGTAAGTGTCAAGTGTTACCAAATACAATTTTGTGGATATTTTCAGACATATACTGCCACCTTCTGGTCCCAGGGCGACATAGCAGTAAGTTCAGAGGGTTCATATTGTGATCGAGGTCTGCTAAGGCTCCCACATCTGGATCATCATAAAGCTACTGGACGTCCTGTATGGTTTGTTAAGGTGCATTATCTTCAGTCTGAGAAGAACCCGACTCAATATTCTTGTGCAAACATCTCTTTTGCTATTTGTTTTGTGGGAACAGAGTTTAGTGAAAGGTTTCAAAATTGAAAGTGCCATTTCCTGTTTTGGTCCACACAGGTGTCATTTGATCCATAAACCGTCTTTATGACCGTACTCTTATTGTGTCGCTCCCTTAAACATAGTTATTGAGTCGATATCCGCTGCTGGACATGGAACAAACCGACGGCGCGTGGTTGTCCTTCAGGGCTTCATGTGGCTTGTAAGGTGGAGCCGGGGGATAGATGTTGTTGAAGGCAGGGGGAGGTGATAAAGGAGGACTCCTCTGGACTCTGAGGGGGCTTTGAGACCGGCCTCCCCCACCGCTGCCACTGCTCCAGCACAGAACCATTCCTCCAATCAGACTGAGAAAGGCAGCGGCGTAACCGAGGTACACGGCAAGGCCGATCTCGTACTTGAACCCGCTGGGGAGGAACGGGTCGTAGAAGTCCAAGATGACGTCGTGGGTGGTCCAGGACACGGTGACCAGGCAGAGGAGTCCGGCGCAGAGGAAACATATCCCCCCACTGAGCGCCAAGGGAGATTTGATCAGTGAACTGTGGGCGAAGCGGGTGCATTTCATCCCCATGACGGAAACCAGCGACGCCATGACTGAGGTGACGCAGGACAGAACCATCAGCGCCCGGGCAGCCTGATGCCAGTCAAATAAACACATAAATGCAAAACTTAGCCTGAGAAAAATGCATTTTGTCATCTGTGGGTCTGACTGACGCTTCTGAAAGTTCACTGAAGGCCACACTTCATACTAAAGATAATCAAAAATCACTGAAGTTGTTAATTTTAATTCTCTAATTTAAAGCACAGTATAAAATTAAACCTTAAATCCACTCAAAAACATCATTTCCACTAATCTTTGTCCATGTAGTTTGATGCTTTGAAGGCTGTCTATATTCACCTAAAGCCTGAGTTTAATGGCCGGACAACCATTCTGGTCCCAGTCAGGATTACATAATGCAACTTTTAAAAACACAATGTGGAATCCTGACTCACTGGCTGCACCTGAACTCAAAACCAACTAAGGAAAACAGGACATATCATGTCTCTAAATCTTAAACTTCTAAAATGGGACTTGAGAGAAGGAGGTCATTTTTACAATTTCTCAAAAGTTTATGTAACATTTTTATTTGAAACCTATTTTGAAAACTAGTACTTTAAGCAGTTTTATTTTGTCTCATGACTGATGTTCAAGGCCAAAAATATTAATTCATCCCTCATTCATCATCTGAACCCACTTTATTCTTACTAGGGTTGCAGGGCCAAAAACATTACCAAGACAAAAATCATATTGATAATAATCCCAATAGATGTCAAACTATTTCTTTCGAGCTTTAATACATTTTTTTTTTTTTAAAGAGCTGTCGTTGCCAAACTTTTTCATCATGGGACCCAAAAAAATAATGTAGGTCTCTTCTGGACCGAAATGTACAGGACTGCATGATGAACTGTCATCGCCACTGACTATTTACACCAGTAAAAGAATGTTGAATTAATGCACTTTGCTGAAATGTCAAAATGTGAATTACAAATAGAAAGCTGATGGCAACAATGACTTCTTACATGTGATGCTTGAAGAAACGCGTTGTCATCAACTAATAAACAATTCAGATGTTTACATTTTTGTATCATTTCGCTCCTGTTATGTCTTTTTCATCATTTTGTATTTTAAATCATGTTCATCTTCAACATAGGTTTTTGTTCAGCTGTATCTTTTACATCATCTTACTCTTGTTCTATCTTTTATGTCATTTTTGTTTTGTCTTTTACGACTGAGGTTTCCCATCTGCATTTCACATGGCTTTGCTGAGGCCAACATTCACAACATTACTTCACATATAATCATTTCTTTAAGGTATTTTTCTTTACGAGTTGACGACTCAATAAAGCAGGGTTAGAGCGTGACAAACATTTACCGAGAAGTGGAAAATGTCAAAAATCTAGCAGTAGAATATTAAATTAGAATGATAAATAATAAATGAAAGCATTGATCTTTTATACAACAAAGCACTGAAATATTTAGAGTTTTGACACTGAGCAATATAAACCCTAAAGACAAAATGTTATCATAGCTGCCAATCTCTGAGGAAAATACTCATTACATAATATAAAAATTATGTTGCGATACAATATAAAAATGCTGGACATCATTGCCCTCCCTGGAGTGAGTCTTTTCATACGTACTCTGCATAATATTAGGTGTTTCAGATACAACTTTTGGATACAAACTGATGCATGTGTGGTAAAATACCTGCAGGTCACGTGGCAGTGCCAGTAGAGATCTGTACAGCTCA
This sequence comes from Apogon hyalosoma, assembly GCA_037367295.1. NCBI lineage: Eukaryota > Metazoa > Chordata > Actinopteri > Kurtiformes > Apogonidae > Apogon > Apogon hyalosoma. The sequence continues at coordinate 33,060,979 of JAPQRP010000016.1, read as the reverse complement.
CACTGATAGATGCCAGTGCTGTGCCAGATACACTCCATCCACAGGCCCTTCATGTAGGACGTGGCTGTGATGATGTTAGATCCTGTATATGCTGAACTGCGCCAGTGCGGGAGCAGAGTCGCAACTACAGTTCCTGTGAACCCCAACAGCCCTAAGATGAAGCCGAAGAGCTGAGCCGCCGTGCTGGCCATGTCGGTGGACACGCTCAGTCAAACAGACGCCCAAGCTGCAAAATAAAGAGATGAAAGTGTGGATTAAAATTAGTGTTGATGTCTTTAGAAACATCCAAGTGCAATTACAGACATTTAAAGCACATATTAAACAGGAAATGTAAATACAAATTCAAAAGTGGTTTAAATATACTTTAGTAATCTATTTTGTCCTATAAAAAAAGGATTTTTAAGGGATTTTAAACCACAGACTCTCAATTTTGCATCTACACCAAGGCACAAAAGTATATATCACATAAAAAAGAAGCACTTCCACAAACAAATCTACAGTCCTTGAGGCAGGATGCATGGTTGGATTCTTCCCGCTTTCTGCTCTGTCCCTAGTAGTAGAATAAATTCCTTTGAGCTTACATCCAGTCAGTGAGACTGAGTCATTCCTCAAGTGTCTACCGAGTGCACACACAAGTAGACGTGGAAACTTTCAGTATTCTGCCATCAGTCTCTGGTGAGTGGCAGGTGACTGCATCTGTAACTAATGAGAGCAGCGTTCAGCTTCACCTGTTTAACGTTCTCCTCAGGAGGACAAACTGTGGCACTCTATTTGTTAAAGCTCACCTTCTCCCTCAGGAGAGGAGAGGAAATTAAACATTTACAGAAACCACCCAAGCTCAGAGCATTGTTATAAACCACTAACTTTGAACATTTTCACAGCTCTGCAGGGTGTTTGAGAAAGGGACAGGACAGCATAATGACAGAGTGCTTCCAGCTTAAAAACCAGACTGTGAAAGCTGAAGTTAAATAAGTAGTCACGACTGTTGTATAACTGGCGAAATATCAACACAGCAGTAAAAATCGCACCACTGAGCAGGTAGCGCTAAGCCACAACATATGACACTGTTTCTTATACTAAGATCATGTGAGACAAATGCAAAGGTAATCATTTACTTTTGCTCAACATTGTTTAGTTCCTCCAGTGTTTTTTAAAGAGTGTCCAAGGTAAAAATGAGCCAGCAATGACAGATCAAAGAATATACAACGGTAACAAAAACAATGACAAATACAACTATTCTGACTGCATTCAAATCTAAAATCCCCTTTGTGTGAAGCAGACTTATTTTAATTTCAAACTAAAGTAACCATACTGCAGTTATATGGACCCATTGTTGTCATTTCCCCTGAGAACAGAGCCTTTTTTTGTAATCAAACAAGGTTATTGTTCAGCATTAGACCTGGTACTGCTGGAGCCTCTTACAAAAACAGATACAGGCCTTATTGTTGCTTACTTAATGATTGACTACACTGGAAGCCATGACAAACATGACAAGTGACCAAGAGGAAGAAAAGCAAAGCTGTGACAAGCATCTTGTTTAATTATTCACAAGTTTATGTCACTGCTGGTACAATGAAATTCTGCAAACGATCTGTAATGAGCAACTAATATAACAACACTAAGCTACTGCATTTTGAACAACAACTTTGTAAATTTGAGACTACTCACCAGTGAGGTTGTGCTGGGATTAGACAGCCATGGTCACAACTGTCCAAACGGTACACTCATCCTGAGTGGCAGAGAAGACTTCTGGAGAAGTGCCAGATAGACTGGGACATTTGGCAATGACTCCACACAGATCAGCTCCTTCTGTCCCTGCATCTGCCTTGACCGTCAAGCAATATGTGTGTGTGTCGGCTGCAGGACTACCACATATGTGACTGTCCAGTGTTGGATATCATCACTGTCAGCAGCATTATCTTTGTCAGCACCCGGAGCATCATGTCAGCGATGACATGTGAGACAGTCCTGGTACTTGCTTGTTGTTTCAGACAGATAAACAGGGCTGATGCCAACTGTCGACCCCGAGGCACAGCACTGTTGCCAAGCTGTGACAGAACAGATATTGTCCTCACTTGATATGTTGTTATTGTCTCAATACTTCAACTGTGTGTATCTTCTGAGTGCTGATACAACAATAAAGTGAAAATAAATTAAATAAAGAACTTGCATAAAAGAATGTGGGCAGCAATTAGGGAGTAACAAGCAGACTTTCCAGTACTAAGTCACTCAGATACAGTCATGATCCAGGTCTGCTGTGTGTGTTTACCACTGTGTGTGTCATACATACCGTGCTACAAGGCAGGTAGAAAACTCAGGGCTTCTGATTTATTTGCATTTGTCTGAGGTCCATCTTCTTTCTTCTGTTTCCATATAACCTACCATGACATCCCGTTAGTATACAAGGGCATTCTCCCTTCCACTGGCTCCCTTGTGGTGTAGTCAGTTAGTAAGAGCTCTACAGTGAAGGGATGATCCTCTCCAAGGTCTGCCTATGGGAGACGCCATTTGTATGTTGAACACTTAATAGTCTTAGTTAAACAGAATAATCCTGTGATTAGCAGCTGAGCATAGCTGGTTTACTGAGCACTGAGCTAAACATGACAGTTTGTGTCTTTTTATGTTTTTTGAGGCTAGGTCTTAAAAGCTATTCTTTTTCCCTGTCCCACAAAACCCTCTTCAGCCATATGTAAATAATTAAAATCCTTTCAGAGTTATAAATGATCAGACCTTCACCTTTCACACCCACACAGATCATTTGGACATTGTAAACTCTGAGGTTGGTAAAGCAGTAGGAGTTCAATTGTAATATATGAGAATATAAGCAGTGAATAAAATAAACAGCAAGTGAGCTGAAAGTAGGCACGTAAGCACTAAAACTAACAGGAAAATGGAGATCCAGCTGTTTGTTGTCAAAGACCTATGATATCTGAGTAACAAAAATTAAAGAAATAGATAAAATAACAAATAAAACTATAGCCAACTGCAGGACATAAGAAACTACAATAAACTGAAATATATAACTGACATTAGTACTGAGGATTGGAACTCACTGAATTAAATAAGACATTTCACAAAACTCCTAAAAGACTTGTATGGCTTGTATATAATTTAGAAAATACATATAAAAAATACATATAAATAACAGGGTTTCTGCAGGTATCTAATTTAATGCTTTTTAATGCCACTTAAAACAAATTTAATGCCCATGTCCAACTGCAGATACAGCTTTATATATAGTTTCACCGTCGACAGGCTTTAACCAGGTTCTGAATAGTTCTTCCTCCAATCACTTCTGCTGAAACTTTCATTTTCCTCTTTTTCCGACATTTGCTTATATTCCTTCCACTCTTTGGCCACGCTCACAGTTGCATTCCAAACATCCGGTGTTGTGACTTTGTGTATCGGCCATAAACAATAGCCAATTAAAGGGTTCCGCCTGTCAGTCATCACACTACTGATCATAATTATTAAATGTTTATATAATCTAAATAAATCGTGAATAACAAAGGTTTTTCCATGAAGTGTATTTAAATTTTTAATGTGTCTGGACATAGAATTGATGCCATTTGAGGACTTCATTTTCACAAAACCTATTTAATAACTTTTAATGCTTTTTAATGACCACAGAAACCCTGTATAAAGCAGGAGGCCATGAGCTAACTAATTAGAGGTAGGCTAAATCTTTTGGCTCCTCATTTAGTGTTAACGGTCTAGCTAATTGTGCTAATAGTGCCCACAAGAGGAAACAGTGGCTCAATTAGTCACAATATATCTGATAAGACTGCTAATAACACTAACTCTCGCTTACCTTAGCATGTTTTAAGGTTATTTGGCAGGATAGAGGAAGGGTTTCCACGCCACATTGTGATCGCCGCCATCTTGTCTCTCAGGAGCCAGATAAAATGGGCGGGGCTACGGAAGCTCGGGGGGGTCATGGGCGAGCTAATGCTAAACGCTAGCATATTGACAGGCGAAAACAGACAAACACCAAGAATTAGCGTGTGAAAATAATTTTATGGTATTGAGAATGTAAGTCCTTAAGTAAAAATACACTAGATGTATTTGTCTAAAAACATTTTATTAAAAAAGAGGAAATGGAAGAGTTTGTATTTCAGAGCCTATGAGAGCCACCCCAGCGGCCGTTAGCAGTATTGCACTTTAAACACTTCAATAACTTCCGCATCATTTTCACTTTATAGCCTTTCTTCCGCGCCATTGTGACTGAAATTTACTACTTTAGTACTAGCGCTGGTAAGATAGTCTGTGTTGAATTTATAGCTTGCATTTTCCTCTAAATTCTGAATCAGTAACTCTGTAATAACATAAAATACTACTGAATATTCAGTATTTAGCTACTAGTTACACTTCTGGGAACATGCTAGCTCTGTTAGCTTGTTAGCGAGCTAGTTAGCGATAATAAAATTAGCTGTGTATTTAGATGACAAACTGGAAGAAAACTCCAAGGCACTCTCTTTAAGCATTAAAATGCCTTTAGTTCAATGGAATGCCCATATATAAACCTTAAAAACACAAAGTTTTTTTTAAGGTCGATATATATGACCGTGCTATGGAAATAAAATTATTTTAATGCTTAAAGAGAGTGTCTTGGAGTTTTTTTTTTTTTTTTCCCAGTTTGTCATTTACTTTATGAATCCTTTTTTTCCACAGAGCACCTCATATAAACTCTTTTTTGGTCGTAGAAGCCTTCCTTCCCATGAATTTTTAGCTGTGTATTTCATTTAAAAGGTTCTGCCCCACTGCTGTCACTTTAATGAACAGTTAACACTCCCCCTTGTCATCCACAATTGCACAAAAGTTGCATTATAACTGCTTACAAGTTGATATTGTGTCTTTATGTATATAGTTTTCTTTTCTCATTTTACTTTTCTTTTTTAAAAAATTCTATCTTGTATTTAAAATTTGCTGCAGAGAAACAGAGACAAACAGACTGGCCAGAAATTTCTTGCATGTGTTTATGTACTTGTCAAATAAAGATTATTCTGATTATACATTTAATGTACATTGTTTTATCTTTTGTCACAGAAGCAATTCACCAGTGATGGCAAAGATGAAGAAAACGTCAAGAAATTTTGGAAAGTACTCTTTGAAACACATGCCACAGCGATACAAAAGAAGTCTTTGTTGTCCACTTCCTGCCAGAACCATCATGACCCGCAGCCTGTTGACCCTCAGCAGCAGCAGCAGCACAACCAGCTTCTTCCACAGGCTGCCAACTGAGGTTTTTGACATAATCCTAAGAAAACTGTCAGGTAGGTATATCTGACTGACCCTGTCACAGTTACCATTTAATATATCATTCAGATATTTAACTTGAACAAAGTCCAAGCCAAGGTAATAAAAATCCAATGAAAGGTAGCCAGCAGCACAAGCAGAGTTAATTATTAACTAAAATTAATAAAAACAAACAGAGGAAAGAATAAAAAAACTGAACTCAGACCACATAGAAACCAGAGAGAGGTTTTAGTTTCTGTTTGTACTGTTATTGACCTATTGATACATATTTTGTGATTTAAAAAAATACATAAAAAGTCTGTGTTTGTCAGTACTGGAGATGAGTGTGTTCGGCATGGTGTCAAAGGATATAACTGGCTATATCGTGGACCACATCTCCTCCCTGGCCTGGAAGAACAGAATGATCACCCGAAACTTTCACCACACCAACTGTAATAAAATAAAATCCACTATTCAACATTACAGAGCACTGGGTAAGCAGCAGCTACTTTTGTGTTTTAGTACTGTATACTATAGTATTGCAATTAAAATAACTAATGGCCTGTCCAGTCATTGCAGAGGATATCTTTTGGTTAATCAGTCATATGGAAGCCTTAATAGCTGAGTCACATAGGTGTGTTTTACTATTTTCAATAACATGCAGCAAATAAGTTCCCCAGACTTTGTAACTCTTTATTTATACCCAAGTAGCACATGCATAATGTTTTATGACCACAGTGAAAGGGCTAAGTAGAAATTGAATTATTACACTTTAATTTGCCTGTATTCATTTATGTGCTGAGTGTTTTCCTAGGTTTGTTGTTCAAGAGGTGTACTCTGTTGCTACCAACGAAGGACAGGTTAAAGTTTATCTTTAACAACTTTTCAGAGGTAAGAAACAAATGGTTTTATTAGAAAGTAGTCATAATAGGGAGGTTAAGTTGCACTGTTTTTTCTTTTTTTTTTTTTTTAAATTTTTTATTATTTGATATAGATTTATGTTTTACATAAATTATGTATGTGGAGTTAGGTAATCTGGCCCAAACATCATATGACGACCTTTGAAGGTAAAATTTGACCCTTACTTACAAAACGCAAAAGAGCCACAGCCAAATTGAATTTTCTAGTTAAATTTTTTTCTTCTTTGTTGCTGTCATCGACTAGAAACTCTGCATTTTGCATTGCTTTGGACCAACATTATTACTAAATCTTGATAATGTTATCAGTCGTGGCCAGAAGTTTGGGGAATGACACAAGTTTATTTTTTTTTGCCAAATTTTCTGCCTACATTTTTTTTCTTTTTATTTCCATACATTTCCAAGGTACATTGAAGAATAATTAAAAGAATGATATAGGCTTCAGTGAGTTTTATTGACAAATAAATCACATTCAAGCAAAGAATCCTTTTGTATCATTCCTAAAACTTTTGGCCATGACTGTAGATGATGTGAGCACAAGCCTACAGTTTCCTGTACTGGCAGTGTTTCCGTTTTTCCTTACACTATAGTGGACTAATCTGCGTAAATATTGGAGTTCTTAAGCCTGACCTGCAGCTGACAGACTTGATGCAATTCTTCATCATTGTTTCTACAGCAGCAGCAAAACATGTTACACAAAGTCTGCAAGTTAAACCAGACTGAACCTGAACACTAGTGTCGTCAGACTGTACAGCATCCATATAAATTGACTGAAATAAACTCACTAGATGTATTCAACCAAACATCGCTCTCTGAAATACTGTAGTTACACTAATAGATAAGCTGTTTAAAACAGTTGTTAGCTGAGTAGAGTGTTGTTATTTGTTTTTTAATGACTGCATCTGTACAGTCCCTATGATCAGGAGACGTCCATGATCCAAGATTGTGAGATCGCCCAGCCCTATGTGTACACTGCTGTGTTGTTGCTCAAACATTACATTACTCATTTCCAGTGTCTGAAAATAATGTCCCTGCTGCTCATCTATTTCAGATCTCCTGTTTTATGTTGGAACAGTGTCTGGTACCAAACTGCAGTGGCTTCTCCAGCTTTGGAGTCTTTCTTCAGGTGATGAAGCTTGTGTAAAAGACTGTAAATTGTGTGAAAATTCAGTCTTAAAAAAGCAAATTATTTACAGCTAAGAGTATATAAATGCAATATGATCTCTCACTGATTCTTAGTTAATGAAGTGTGGAGAAGTACTCTTCTTCTTGACGAGAGATAATCAATTTAATAACATAACAGTAACACACTTTGCTTCAGAGCAGCACTGGCACAAAGAGAGAAGGTTTGGACATTTTGTAAATTCAGACTTCTACAGCTCCTCTGTTTCATATTGTTGGTATTACAACACAGACTAATATTCATCATCATTTCAATGCACCTATACAGAATGAATGACTTACAATTAACCCTTATTTTTTCCCATTCCATTGTTTGTAACAATTGTTTACGCTGTACTGATTACATTTAGACAGTGATTGCAGGGTGGAATGAGCTGGAGTGCCACAGAGTGTTCAACTTCCTCTGTGACCAAACAAACTTGCTACAGAAAATCGCGACGGTCATCAGTAGGAAACCAGGTGTGTATTTCAGTGCATATAAGTGGTAATGAAATTAAATATAGAAGTATATAGTGAAGAGGTGTAACTTAACAAGGCACTGTCTGTAGTTTGTAACAAAACCCACAGTGGTTTAAAAATGAAAAATTAAATAAATCAGAAAGAAAAGTGAGCTAAAAGCAGCACAGTAGGGAATTATGGTCAGCTTTGTATTAATTTATCAAGACTTTTTGAAAATCTTAAACAGCATGATAGAATAACCATTCTTTTTTTTTTCCCTGTTTTCAGGGTTACTATCTTACAGGGAGCTGCAGATCCGTCTGTTCTGCCGTCAGGTTTTTTTGGACCCTTGGCTGAACCGCCCGGAATGTCAGTTCTGGCTAATAGAACTCCTGAAGCCTTGGCCCATGGTCAGCCAAGCACACCTGCTGCTAATCCTCTATGGACCACTGCTGCCTGAAGGTAATGGAGGATTCACTTGGAAAGTTAGTAAAACACTATAAAACATATGAATATTTGTGACTATATTTCCACTCCATGTTCATGTTTTGGCTGAAGTTTGACTTTTATAACTGGCATGCCTTACTCTTTGTGTTTCAGTGTTTTCATTTGCATAAATAATGCCCAATATGCATATATATGTTTTCATTAAACTATAATCATCTGAAAAGTATAATTGCTTTCATTTTCTGAGAATAAGTGGTTTATATGTCGAGTGTGAATGAGTTGCCATGTTAGACTACTATGTTTCTGCTGTAGCTCAGAATAGACAAACCAAACATTCTTAAAAGGCCCTTTGTGGTTTTTGCTATTTTTCAGTGTAAAATAAAGCTAATTTCTCCTACATGCTTAGAAGTAGAGTTTGAAGCAGAGGGTATTAAATGCATCTGCATCCTCACTGCTTGGTGTCATTAAATGCTACTTAATTCCCCTTTAGACACATAACTAGAGCATGATCTTAACTGTCACCTTTAGTTCTGTAAAACAGAGCAGTTAATCATTGGTAAGTGGTGATGTTTATCCAGCAGCAAATTTGACAATTGTTAAAAATGTCCTCAACCATTTGACTTTACTCGACAATTAGTAGTTTCTAGTTTGAGCAGACACACGATGTTTATTGGTTACATACAAAGCATAAAAATCAGACTAAAATAAATGCAGTCTTACATTCTATTTCAGATTATTAGTTGTTTTTTTTTTTTGTTTTTAGAAAACCTGATTCAGATATTGAGTGAGTTCTTAGTTCTTAGTGCTGTTCGTGCAGGTACCATCGGTTGGCAGGACCTGGTGGGCAGTGTGGTTCCTCTTGGTCACCTGTGGGACCTGGCCAAGTCCATACTCCTTCTGTTGGCCAAAGTTGAAATCAAAGACTGGACCACAGACTCAATACTGCCCATCCTGGAGGAACTTACTGGTATTGTTGGGGGGGTGGTTTTATGGCTCTTGTAGACACACACACACCACACACACCAGGGTTATAACGCCTTGGTTAGCATGTCTTATGGGGGAGCTCCCTCTGTTAATCAGTTTTCTAACAGGACCTCTTTACAAGTATAGAAACACAAATTTTGCCGATTTGGAAATTAAATATTGGGCATTCTCTGCAATTTAAGCCTTCAATTCTTAACCATCTATTTGAAAAAGGTCCTGCAAAAAAGGTCAAGAGTGAATGTACAGTGAGCTACAGACTAAACACACCACATGCATTGGATGAAGTTGTTTATTTCAAACAATGCATATGAGTTCAGCCAAGGTCGATGCTGGATATGAAGTTGGATATGGAATTGGATATGAATCCAGTTATAGGCCTTAAGGAAACAGAAGCATGCTTGGTTTCATTTTTGCTGTCCACTGTCAGGTAGATAATGACAAAAATAATACACAATGATATAACATATCAACACATTAAACTGTCATTCAGTGTAATGTCACAGCTTCAGTTTGTGGTTTCCTCCTTGTTACCAGTTATTCCAGAGCCGTGGAACATGGAGAACGTGGCTCGTCTTCTGGTTCTCTGTGGCAACCACCTCAGCTACACTTTTCTGGCCAATAAAGCCCTCAACGGGCGACTCCGTGAGATCTCCAGACTCATCGTCTTCATCATACTGGTGAGGAGACGGTAACTTCTACAATCAAGTCAATACAGTGACAAAAATAGAAACTACTGAACCTGTGGTTTGCTTATTCCTGCTGCTTCATTGGCTTAAATGTGAAAACCAAGCTTTTAGAATCATCACACTAAACCATGTCAAACAGCCATTTTAACACCTAAAGATAAGACTCCATCCAGCTCACTGTGCCCCCTGTCCGCCTCAGCACCATGGGAGGCGGAGCCTTCAGCCGCTCTGCTCCCCAGCTCTGGAACTCCCTCCCACCATCCATCTGTACAGTGACTCTCTCCCCATATTCAAATCCAGACTTAAAACTCACCTTTTCAGAATGGCTTACCCACCATAAAAGTTTCACCCTCCATTTTACGTTTTCATTTGTATATATTGTAATTACTTTTTAATCTATTTTACTTCTTTGTATTTTATACATTGTCTGTTTTACCCTCTGCTGTACAGTGTCCTTGGGTGTCCTGAAAGGTGCTTATAAATAAAATGTAATATTATTATTATTACTTTAGTGATCCCACTATGGGGAAATTGCACATTTGACAGGAGCATATACAAAAACCAAGTGCAGGGAAGACAGAAAATAGAAAACATACACTTGTGAAACATAAAATAAAAAAAGAAATCTGCTATTTATATAAGTATTTATATAAGTATTTATATAAATTTAGATTTAAATTTCAATATTATATACAATATTATATACATATTTACAATGCACATGGTGTGTTATAGGAGGATAAGATAAGATAAGACTTTATTTATGCCACCATGGGGAAATTTCACAGTTAACAGCAGCAACAAACAACAAGCAAGTGCAGAGAAAAACACAGGTAGAAAAACCACAAACAAGTGAAAAATGAAATATAAAAGAAAAATAAGAAGTTTGGTATTTATATGAATATATAAATATAGAATTAAAATTAAAATGACCAAGAACTGTCTTAAAGTCTGATGGCTGTGGGAAGGAATGAGCTGCGGTATCGTATTCATTTATAACTAATAATGTTTTTACAGTATATGGTAGGTCAACATTTCTGCTATGAAACGGTCTTGTTTGTTTCTTATTTTCAGCTTTTTTTCTTTTTTGCTGCTCTTTCCTCAGGTGTGTGAGAAGGACGGGTATCATATGAACTGGGCAGTGAAGCTGGTTCACCAGATCTACCAGGTTTTCACCACAGCGATGGAAAAGCTCTACTTCATCCAGAGTCTGGAGGGCATGTTCTCAGAAATCACCAGAGAGTTCTTTGAGTGGTCTGTAACAGGTGAGATTCAAGAAATACACTCATAACCCTGTATAATGGGAATTATGTGCAAAAAGTTTTACTATAATTTCTGTTCTTGCAATAAAAATGCAATATTTATTCAAACATAAATGCACTATTTTTAGAGACTTTCATAGATATACACACTGTTAATATTGTTAAAGTTTTATCTACTCATATTTCATGTCTATTTTTATTTTATTATACTTTTTTGTTAAATTTTATATTCTATTTTCTGATTTCATGTCTTAGTTTTTTGTAATTTCATATTTGCTCTATTCTTAAGGATGGTGCAGGTAGCATAAAGTAGTGGAAAACCTCTTTTTACTAAGTAATCATTGTATTGTTTTTTTTTTGTTTGTTTTTTTTTTAAATGAGAAAACTCAAAAGTGAACTGAACTGAGTAGAATTGTTGCTGTAAGTCATGTTAAAATTAATTCCCTTACATACAGAAAATTAATATAACGTTTATTACTGCCCTCACCAGGGAACAACAGGGAGACTTTCCAGATGTTGTGTATCCTCCTGGACTCCAGTGCCAGATTCCATGCCAAATTCCTCCACATGTTCCTCAAAGATGAGTGAGATCAAAATATGTGCAACGGAAGATGGTAACGAAGGGGGTTAAGTAAAGAACGATGGAGTTGTGGAAAGTGCAGCGTGAAATATGATGCGACAACAGATGAGAAAATGTCGACTTTAGTCTTCATAATCCTGGATGTTCAGAGGAAATGTGGTTCAGTGTGTGTAGCGTAGTATTGTGTTACTTCAGAATATTTCAGACATATGCGTCACTTGTACTAGTTCTATAATATTTATTTATTAGTACTATTAATATCTCGTTCTTAAACATCTTGTCTCTGTATTTTATACATTATTTAACATTTATTAATATTAACAGTATTTATTGACTGTGTTATTCATGTTGAATCTATATAAAAACGCCTGTAATGCAGATTTAATTTTTTTTCACATATTAAATAGTTATTGACATTTATTTGTCATTATTTACATGCTACATGTTTGATAGAATTTTTTAAGCTTGTTAAAAACAGAAACCATCATATGTTGGGTAAATAAGCTTTTATTCTGATTATAAGTTGCACAATAATCCACAATATTTAATATAGCATTTATAAAAGGTGACATATTAATGAAGCATGTGGCTTGGATAAAAAAGAAGCAGCTGGAAATAAAAAGGGTCAAAGGTTACTTCATAACAACAGATGGTGATACAGTATGTTGTTCAGAATGGATTAATGTCAGAACTTTATAAAAACAATAAAACCAGGGTTATTTTGTCTTAACCCTTAGGGACCCCTCAGGCCAATTTTATACATTAAAAAAAATTTATTTTACTGATCATTACATCTATGTTACAGCTCATGGCATGAATTTCTGCAAGAATGCTTCTTATTTTGACATCTTTTAATCTAATGTCAGTTATAGCTATATTACATGACACCTCTGAGAACCCTCAAGCTAGAAATATACACAAAAAATTCTATAAAATCATCATATATTAATATTTTTTTCCTTTTTTTTCAGCATAAATCTCTTAAGCCACTTCAGCTCTGGTTAAAACTACCAAATGTTGAATAATTGTCAGGATTTTAACCTTTTAAATGCCAGTTTGAGTACATGACACCATTTGTTTTATTAAAAAAATACACAAAATATGAGATATTTTCCATATAATACATGATGGAGGGATGTGACATTGTTTTATATCAGAGTCTTGGACACGTCAAAGATTGGCAACAACACTGACTTCACTGCATTAGTATTTCTTATTGTGAGATTTAAAAAAGCAGTTTCACTGTATGACTGAATTTTTTTGTCATGGTGCAATTAAATCAGTGTTATCTCATATTTAACACTGTGAGCTGGATATGTGAGATTTCACTATTTAACACACTGTTATCTCATTTTGTTTTGTTTTTTCATAAAAAACAACAGTGACTTGTATTCAGACTGGCATTTAAAGGGTTTAAATGCTGACATGTATTGAACGTTTGCTCATTTTGAGTATAACCGAAGTAATTCAAGAGATTTATGCAGAAAAAAGCAGAAAAATCTTGATATACAGTCGCAGAAAAAAATGATTAGACCATCAAAAGTCATCAGAAACAGTGGTTATGCAATCAAGTACTAACTCCTGTGTGTATCATGTGACTAAAACAGACAGAAAAGAAAACATGGAATGAATCAAAGCACTGTTTTTGTCTGAACAATGACATAGATATTGATGTAAGAACTGAAGTGATTTTGGTTATTATCAAGAAAACATGGAAAATGGCTCGATATTAGCTTTGAAATTAAACTACTATGAGCTATTTTCGTTGTTACATTATATTTGCCCGAATAAATGTACCTTTAGTTGTGTCAGGCGTTAAAATGAACAAGAAATTGAAGAAAACAAGGGGTGGTCTAATAATTTTTTCTTTGACTGTATGATGATTTTATAGCAGTTTTTTTATACTTGTCCATTTTTGTCTCAAGGGTAGTAAATTCGAGGGATCCACAAGGGTTAAACTCTAGTGTGACAGCATATACTAGGCTACAGGACGGTGAGGTTTAAGGCCTACAACTTCAAGTGAAAAACACTCCACGTGGCGAAAGAGATCCAATAGCTCATCCCGTCCGGTCGTCCTGTGGCATTTCAAGTGTTTATGTGTTCATTGTTTTGATATGACCTGTCCGGAAAACACAAAAAGGCGACTGAAATATATATAGAATCAAACGTGTACTAAATGTATTCACAAACATGTTCTTTTGTAAAAGTCAAACATGTATCTGATCTGAGCGGTAACGAATAGAACATCTTACACACACACGTACACAACACATTCTAATGGGACAAGATCTGAAGTGCACACGTTCATATTATACTCACTGTGCAATTTGTTCTATGGACACAGAAAAAAAACATCTCAGTAGGATGCTGACAATACTCGCACACGCACTTAAACCTGATAAATTAATGGTATTGGTATGTACTGTGTTAAATCTTACCTTGCAGCCAGTCTAAGCCCTCCTGCAGACCCTCTCCTTTGATTGCGTCGCTGGCGCTGAAAAAGGCAGAGATATTGTGGAGTTAATCTCCTTGTGGCGCACACTCACTTTCTCATGACTTTTGTTGGATCCTGGATGTTAAAACCTGTGCTGTTCTTAATCCATCTGCCCTCCATCTGTCTAATGAGTAAACAGGGAGCAAAACACTCATATGGAAGAGCCAGGTTTTAAAAACAACACTGAACAACATTTAACCAATGACACAAATACTGTGCATTATAAACAAGGGGGCCCCATGACCAAAAATACCACTGTGGGCCCCAAAACTTCAATAAAGCAAATCAAACAAGCACTAGAAATATAACAAGTGGTTCCACACTGCAAAAATCAAAATCTTACCAAGTGTATTTTTCTCATTTCTAGTCAGAATATCTCATCACACTTGAAATAAGACAGAATCACCTAAAGAGTAACTTGTAAGTGAAACATAAGAACTTATTTTTAGACAATAGATCTGGAAAATCTGACTTCAAGAAATCTTACCAAGATAATTTTCACTTGTTCCA
>JAPQRP010000016.1:32973690-32985982 GCA_037367295.1 Apogon hyalosoma | reverse complement strand
TATATATTTTTTATATTTATTTATTTTTTTAAGTTTTCATTGCACAGAGCAAAAGTACAAAAAACAAACCATATAATATACATATGACCTAACGATTTTCAGTCATGTTAATATTCTTGTAAAATAGTACATGAGTTAAAGGTGGGGTACGAGATCTTAGAAAAACAGTTTGAGCAAACTACATTTTGAAAATACACACTTCAAAAGTCCAAACCCCTTTCTTCAAACATCCCCCGAAGCCACGCCTCCAGAATACTGGCACGTGCAACGCTTGTTCCTGAGGGTTCACAAGCGCTGCACAGCAAACATTCGCCCGGCTCGGGCTCCGGCTACACATTAACGTTACATTTCCTAGTGATTTATGTTAGTGACAAAACAGTTTTCCGGTGAACTTTCCATCCTAATACTGCTAATACATCTAGCCAAGCTCTGGCTTCGTTTCCTGTACCAGTGTTCCAAGCCTCTGAGAACGCACGACTCATGCAGGAGGGGTACGCTCAGAAGGGGGAGGGACAAACGGCAGTTAAGTTTGATAGACATATCGCCGTTCAATCATTTTGATTGGGTGCTTAAAATAATTGGATGGTGTTTTTTTAGTCCTGTCCATTCCACATTTTTTAAAAAATGTTTGTGTTAGAGCATTTAATTAACTGGTTGTGATCGGGGTGTGAAAGGGATTTTAAGTAATATAGTAAAAAATGCTCCAGGAAAACATCTTGCACCCCATCTTTAAGTAAAGTGATCTTACCTTCCGGTGATGAGGAGGAAGAGGGTGAGGATGATGAGGAGGGTGAAGCCGCCCACTGCCGCTGTAACGATGACCAACACCTGGCCTTGGTCCGAAGCGATGTCTGAGGCTGAATGGGATGGTATTGTATGAGCAAAAAGGAATGATGGTGGAAAGAGGAAGCAGG
This sequence comes from Apogon hyalosoma, assembly GCA_037367295.1. Taxonomy (NCBI): domain Eukaryota; kingdom Metazoa; phylum Chordata; class Actinopteri; order Kurtiformes; family Apogonidae; genus Apogon; species Apogon hyalosoma. The sequence continues at coordinate 32,985,068 of JAPQRP010000016.1, read as the reverse complement.
GTTTGGTAGAAAATGTAAAAAAAAAGAAGAATAGTAAGGGGGAGGGGGGTGGGAAATGAGAAAAAGATGGAAGGTTCAGACAGAAAGGAAATTAGAAGAAGGTAAATATGTAGGTTTGAATGGAAATAGCAGGAAAAATGAAAATGAAGTGGAAGAGACGGGAGGTGAGAAGAAAAAGGGAGACTCAACGTTATTTTAAATATTCCTCCTCATCAGAGCCCATACATAGCCCATTCACGCTCTCTTAATATCACGGCCGATATTACAGGGAGACGTTTGATCAGTTCTTTGTAATGCCACCCCCCCTCTCTGTCAGCTTTCGTATTGGAATGATTCATATACCGGGTGCTGTTTAATTAATATTATTCATTCATGAAATTGTGATTTAGTCCATGATCATTTGGTTAAATTGGTCCCATTTGATATTCATGATTTTCCCTTTTCTGTGTCTTGTCACAAGGCTAACGAATCCCAGATAATTGAAAGATGATTGCTATTACCAAACTTATTTCTATAATATTTCACGCTTAATGAATATGAATTGGAGACCAGGGTGCGTGGTCGCTGGTCCAGAGAGGCTGATGTGGGTTTTTACAGTATGTGGATTTGTACGAGCATTAAGTGAAGAGCTTATATGTGTGCGTGGACGTGTATTACAGAAGTTATGAGGACGGAAATCTGTTTACACGCCCGCTTAAGGAGAACAAAATGCAGTTTTGTGGCGAGTAAATCGGTAAATGTGAGGATTAAGGTTAAGGGTCGAGGTAAAGGTTCGGTTCAGACATGATGTGGTTATGGTTAAGTCTCCAGGTAATGAATATGAGCCAATATAATGTCCCCTAAACACAGTAAAAGACAAGATGCTGTGTATATGGGGTTGAGTGTGCACTCGTTTGGCTGGATAAAAGTAATTACAGCCCACTCAGATGGAGAGAGTGGAAATAGCAGAGGCCAGATCACATAAGACACCTCTCCTGGCCGTCGGCTTTGCACATTTTTCACAGTACTAACTATGCAGATGTGTCGGACTCACGCTGCAGTAATGAGGCGTATGCGCTGTACGGAAAGGTTAGCAGAGGACGCTACGGGGAACGCGAGGGAAGAGATGAGAAAACAAAAGGCAGGAAGGAGGTAACGACAAACAGGACAGAGGCAGAGAAGAGGAAGTGACAAATACGGTGACGGACGGGAAAACGAACGCCCGAGACAGTGACTGACAGGCAGACAGACAGGCTGACGGAGAGGAGAGGGAGCGACAGGGGCGAAAGCTGCTTTCTCTTTCAGATAAAAGGCCAGGCAGTACAAAGGCTTGGCCAAGCACACCGTCTGATCCGCAGATAAAGCAAAGCTCTGCAGCTTTGGAAGGGAGAGGGCCACTGTGAAGCCAAATCACCTCTCAACAATACCTGACCTGACATAAAAGGGCAGCTGGACCTTTGTATTTTATGAGTAGACTTCCAATAAATCTACTACTCATACAAAAACAATGACCGTGGATGCACACAACCTGGACCGGCTGGATACTAAGACTCCCTAGGATGTTTTTTTTTTTTTTTCTTTTTACCGATGCATTATGAATTGCAAAATTTTATGTGAAAACAATGAAAAAACAATTGCTGTGTTGTATATCTGTATTTATGTCACAAAGACAAAAATGCTAATTATGTACTCTACTGTCCAATATTAGGTTTGTTGATTTAGTAAAATTATAATGAACACACGTATGCATTTGTCAGTCTGTGTTTAGATCCATTCTGGATATATGTGAGGTATGAACAGTTGTAAAAACTAAAGTTTCAGGGAAATAAAGCCTCTATATGCTACGTTTCCACTATATGGTACCGGCTCAACTCGACTCAGACGGATCTCTTTTGGCATCTGGCGTGCTATTTTGCGTGTTATTCAACGCCATTTGATTGCGTGTCAATGTACGCCAAGATCTCCTTTTTCCATATCCGTAACCGCTAACCCCAGCCCTGACCCAAAACCTAACCGCTAATCGTGTGGTATTTTACGCAGCGTGAACACACACGCGGAAAGCTTATAATGCGTCCAGGTAACATGCCAACTACAAGTGCCGTGTTGTCTGTACACAATTCATGATATCACGTTGCTCGACTCCAACTCGGCCTTTTTGCATTTCCATTATGTAAAAGAACCTGGAATATGGTACCTGGTACTATTTTTTTTAGTATCTGCTCGGCCGAGGTTCCAAAACGGGTGAAGAGATACTAAAATGTGAGGTATAAACACGCTGAGTCATCAATGTGCGACACGCCATTTAAAAAAAAAAAACAAAACACATATTCGGAAGTTTACAGAAACTATACCGGTGGGCTAATCCATGATGGCAGCCCACAAAACGACACCGTGGTCAGTGGAGGAGGTTCAGACATGTCTGTCCTTGGCGGCCGATAAAAAGATTCAGCGTGAGCTTAACAGGACGACACGCAACGAGTGAGTTTCTCAGGAACTCTCAGAGCAGATGACAAAACGCGGAATGACGTCGCGGAAGTTAAGTGCAGCATCACTATGACGACGAGGCGCTTTAAAGTCGGTAGTATCCTGTGATGGAAACGGTCTCCAGGAATAGTACCTGGTACCCGAATCGAGCCGGTACCACTTAATGGAAACATGGCAAAAGTGTATTTAGTGTGACCGCCCTTTGCATTAACATGTCTTTAACCCTTTTGTTCAGACAATATGACATTTATAGCATTAATTTTCTGTTTTACACCAGGTTTCATTCAACACTTCAGATGTTTCTAACTGTTTAACCTTTACAACCCATTCAGTTCAGTTTGTGTGTGTGTGTATGTCTTTTAAGGCTTTGTATATATTTAATGTATTTTCTTGTATCTGAAGGAAAGAAAATGAGAAATTAGTATGTATGCACATTTCAAACTTGCAAAACCAACAACACTAAAGGTGGCCTAAGACTTTTGCATGTACTGCATGTTTCCATAAACTGGTTTGCAATGAAAAACCTATGCAGAGTTGAGTCACCAACAGGTGGCGCTGTAGGCTACATTACACATGACTAAAAACAGAGTAGAAGAAACAGAGAATCGTGTTATTTTCTGTATCAAAAATGCCTTATTTCACCCATGAGACAGACAAATAGAAGTAGAATTTTAGAACATTAACATTTCTTATATAGCAAAAAAAACCAAAACAAAACACCTCAACTGAGAGAAACAAACAATTTTGTGAAATATGGGAAGTTTTTTCTAATTCTGACATTCGATAAACAGGCTTATGGAGATGGATGTGTTGTTGAGAATGTATTAAAATGTAAAACAAAAACAAACAAACCTTAATTCACTTTCACCATAAGTAACAAGTTTGTGCAAAAAGCTACATATGGGTAATTTATTGTAATCTGAGTTTTTTTCAGGTATGAACACAATTTACATGTGGCCTAAACCTCTTGTAGGAATCATATGTCGTTACTTTGTTTCAATTCGGACCTTAATTTTATATTCATTTTTTATTCCTCAGGGATGTACGGCTAAAACAGCCAAAAGTCAGTATTGATCAATAAGTCCTGATATAAGCTAATGTCCATATTAGCATCTAAGTTATCAATTTATCAGTGGCAGTGTCAAATATTTACCTCTTCGTGTTTTTTCATTAATATATATGATTGAGTTTGTGCTCAAACATTACATAAAGGGCTTGAAACAGTTAATCTAAGGTTTCCCTGGCCAAAAAGGGGGATAAATAACAACAGACACAAGATAAACACCCGGATTCAGCCAATTTATCATTTTAAATATCAGTATCAGTCCAGACTTTTGCTCCTCTGATACATCTCTGGTAATTCTTTATTCTTTAAGCAGTTCGGAGTGAAAACCCTATAGACTTCATAATCTGTTGACATTCTGTTTGGCACAGCTGGTGGCACAGGTGGCATTCATCATGTTTATTCTGGTCATTTACACAGTTTTCTGAAGTTCTGAGCATTTGCTGACACTGACGTGGTTTGCTTGTACAAGTCCAGCATACTAAAAGAAGAAGACGGAGTTCAGACGAGAGCATGAGGAGGATTCGGTATTAGGCTCGATGAGCAGGAGCTTTTTCCTCGTTGTTTTCAAGTTTCACCTTAACTCCTCTCACTGTTCTGGGCGATAAAACGATAACAACATATTTCAGGATATAAATTTACCTTGATAGAAATATGAGTCATGCTTGATACAATTTTTTTTTTTTTTTTTTGGGGGGGGGTTGTGGTCTGTGCCTACCGTAAGACTAATTCATTCAAACCATATGGCGAAAAGAACTGAAAATTAAACTTAAGACGCTTATATGACAGGGGTCAATAAATCTTAAGATGGGGGCGGGGGGGAGATGAATAAAATGGGGGAATAATACATACATACATACATACAGTTGGGGGGGGAACTTCTCCATAAGTACCACGGCATCTCTCTCTCTCTCTCCCCTGATGCCTTCACAACTAACTTATGACTAGCAGAAAATTTAAGCTTGAAAAATGGTGATTTGATTTATATCGTGATACATATCAATATTGTCTGATATGAAAAAAAATTATCACGATATGATTTTTTTCCATATCGCCCAGCCCTACCTGCCACCTACTGAGACATGCACAAAAACATTTCAGCCCACTGACTGGCTCAAGCTTCAGTCATGAGTATCACTGTGAACCAACTGTATCACCTGTAACATCTGTATTATTGTGGAGAGGGACAACTTTCACATGTAGATACAACACGATATGAAAAATAAATGTGTTGGTAGCCTAATTGACAGGTACTTGTGTTGTGTGAATGTGTGGAACAATAAAGTTTTCTGAGTCCAAATCTATACAGGTATTCTAAATCTGGTGTAAATATGTCAAATATTTCTGCTAAATCATACAGTGGTGCTCATAAGTTTACATACCCCAGCAGAATTTGTGATTCTTTGGCCATTTTTTTTAAGAGAATATAAAATGATAATGCAAAAACTTTTCTTTCACTTGCAGCTAGTGGTTTGGTGAAGCCATTTATTCTTGTCATGGAAGTTTCTAGCACGCCGGACACCATTTTGAAGCAACTATGCAAAAAGTCACCGAATTTGGGGTTAAGCAGATGTATTTTTTACATGTAAGAAATAATGAGACAACAGATCACATTTTTTTCCAAAGCCTTGGCCCCCGCTGCCTGACCAACAGGAGAAATGTCGAAGCTTATATATGTTTAGATCTTTTCCATGTTAGGTTTGGTACCAACTGGTTGGTTACTTCTCAACTCCACCTATGTATTTGACCTTAAACAGTGAAAGGACAGTGAAGTCAGTGGTGTTTCCTTAAAGACAGGGTCGACAATACGTCTAAGTGGAAAACAAGCTTGACATGTTTGACAACTCACTCAGCAGGTGGCCCCAAGTTATGCTATGTTTAAAATGGGAATACTGGACACTTCAGTTTTCTTTGTCATTATCAAATAACTGTGTTTGCTCTTTTTAAATCCTACTGACAACAGAAACTATCCACATGACCCTGATCATAAGTTTACATACCCTAGTTCTTCCTCCTCTGTATTGGCCCCGCCCCTTTAACATCAATGACAGATGTTAGTCTTTTGTGGTAGTTGTGGATCAGACTCTTTCTTTTCTCAGATGCTAAAGCTGCCCATTCTTCTTATTAAAACACCTCCAGTTCCTTCAGATTTTGGGTTTTCTTCATGAACTGCATGTTTGACTCAGCAGACTCACATGGACACTCCTTCACCTTCACTTTTTTCCCGCTGTTCCGATGACAGGTGGACTTGGCCTTATGTTTTGGGTCATTGTCACGCTGAAGCATCCAAGACCGTCGGGGTATGTAAACTTATGAGCACAACGGCATGTCAGCTCTACTGTTATTGTAAACCGCATTATAAGGAAAGACACAGACAGTGAAATAAACAGTGAAATAATTGTTTCTTCAAATAGTGCAGAGGCCAACTAGTGCTTGGATATCAATGAGAGATAGTCAGTCTAATTAAATATGCCAAAAGCATAACCTGAAGGGCGAGATAAACACATTGAGATCAAATACGTGCAAATTATAGATCGAGAAATAAACAGCAGCAAATTACATGCTGTTAAAGTGGAAGTACATTTATATGCGAGTGTGCTGAAACCAAGAGGTTCTGTTTACTTTCAGCATATTTAAAAAAAAAAACAAAAAAAAAAACCCTTTCATAAGTGTCTTTTCTACATACTTTTTCTTGGATCTTTATAAAAATACGCTCATTGGGACCTGTCTATATATATGCTACAGAGATATTTCAGATTTTGGGCTTATCCAGAGTTATTATTTGCTGTTGTGACATTGATGCAAGCAGCCCCGAGTGCTACTCCAGGCTATGTGAACTTCATCTGACCCTGAACTGCAGTTGGCATCTTCTGTCTGTGACGGAGTTGCCTTTAAAACCAGCAAACTTTCACTTACAGCATTCATTTTAATACTATTTGGGTTGTTTATACGGCACATTTTGCATTAACTCCCTCACCTAATTTGAGGTCAGAGCTGATACCTTGATGTATGACTGTCTGAGCCAATTATTATTGCTGTCTTTTGTCATAGTGTTTAGGCAGAAAAATCTAATATATTGCACAGACACTGACAGATTTAAGCTTAACTGTGAGATCAATATATGTCGCCCGAACGCTGCATTACTAGGACTCCGTTCTTCACTTTTAGTTGAAAGTGACAGAATTGAAACTAAGACCTACAGCCTTTTAGTCTGTCAGCTCCTTCAGCAATTATTACCGCCTTTGTTGTGAAAGCAGTATGAATAAGTAGGAGTGATAAGTTTTAACTGTCCTGGATCCTTCAGATTTATAATCGTGACACTGCTAGAGCTGCTTTTATCCAAAACTGGATCCAAAATCTAACACTGAATGTTTAGGTACTGCAAATAAACGACCTTCACTATTACATTACATTAGGCTAAAATCAAACAAAAGCTAAAAATCATCTTAGCCTTCAACTAAGAAACAAGCCTGTTGTATTCTGCTGTATGAAACTGTGCAACAATATGAATTAAAAAATCATTACGTCGGAAAATAAGAGTGAATATAACATTACAAAAACTAAAAAGTAAAATAAAAAAATAGAACATACAATTTTTAAAAAGGAAAATAAGACTAGAATGAAAGTAGAAAAAATAAAACAGGTATATATTCATATTTTATATCTATTTTATTTTATTCTACTGTAGCATTCCTAATTTCATTGCACACATTATGACAATAGGCTATTCTATTCTATTCTATTCTATTCTATTCTATTCTGAGGAAATATCGCTGCTGTCGACAAACACACATTCTCACATGAACCCAAACACACACATGTATAATGGTCAAACCTACAGCGTGTACTTACAGTCTCCTGTGGTTTCGTACTCATATTTAGGTGAGTAGGAGCTGTATCCGGCCGCAGAACGGGTTCGTACGCTGAAGACGTACCACGTAGCAGGTTTTAGACCAGAGATGATCACACTGGGAGCCTTGGTGCGAGTTGAAGAGTAGCTCAGCTGCTCGTGTTCCTGCGACAGTGGAGACGGACGAGGTATTTCATTCACAACAGGTATTTATTTATTTATTTTAACATAAAAAGCTGAAGTCCTGCCCCTTCCGCTGAAAACATGGCCGGTGAGATATCAATGGTGAAAGGAAAATAGTTTTATTATTCTGTTTGACTAGTGCCACCATTTACATATGTGACGTTCATGGATTTAAAACATCACTTTCAAGCCAATAAAGTTGTGGTTCATGACAAAGAAATACTTTTACCTTAACTCTGGTATTATACTCCTCCACACTGTGTTCATTTCTGTGGATAAGAGACTGAACACTTTTATTTTTCATTATCTTTATGGTTATACATGTTTAATGCTTGTTTTATGAAAAGCAAAAACCAATTTTATATCTAAGTATATATACACAGTAATTATCATAATAGTTTTACGTATTAACACAAATTACAAGGGTGATAATAACAAAAAGGCCTTTTCCCTTTTTCGACTCCAATACAAATACTCATTTATTTCTTTATTTTTTACATGCTGTGCTTTCTCCACATCCACACACAGAATTACCTTGCGCACTGAAGGCAAACTCACACAGGAATCAATCTGTATAAATCTCTACCTCTCATCCAGATAAATTGGTGTGTCTGAGTTTGAGGCTTTGTAACACTGATTGGGATCGTTGCTGGTTTTTGAATTTACATATAAAACTGTCTTGATATGGACTTTATGGACACAAAAGTTTAAAATGTTTTTCTGACCAGACAGAGAACAAAAGTTTAGCTCGTAGACTTTTTTGTTATGTAACCACATCATACATAGATATAAAACCTTTATTTTATCCCACAATATATTGAGTTGAATGCCTCATTTGCACTTTTAGTGATGATAAACGGAAAAAAAAAATCTAACAAATGGAACTGAAAGGCATTACGCTCAGAAAATGGGTAGTCATGGAGAAAAAAACAATGTAAAAAATGAAAAGATTCAACAACACAAAACCAATCAAATATACATCATATAAATCAACTACAACAAGAACAGTTACACTATTTCCAATAAAGTTGGAATAATGGTATTTTCAGACACATTCCTCTTTTTATTCCTATTTGTACACATCAGTAATGACCTTTGACCTGGTGCAGTGATTACACACAGAGTCCCAGTTACACTTTATCAAGAATAAATCACACTGTCACAATCATTTCATGAAAAAAGGTAAAAATATTTTATTCCAACTTTATGGGCAACAGTGCATTAGTAAAATATGCTGAAATTAGCCCAGGAGGTACGACTAATGCAATCTTCAGCTTTTTAAGTAAAACTAGATTTTCTAAGATCAGTGAAAACAGGTGGTATCTGCAGCAGAAGGAAAGCATTTGAGCATTTTCTATAGATGTCTATGGGTGTGCATGTATAAAGTATAGTAATTCAGTGATGTATGAATGTAAAAGACCATGTTTGAGCATAAATGTTCGAGCAGAGTAATGAACAGCATCCTGTGGTTTGAGTTTTACAGCTGAAGAATGCATGTATAGAACATCACCATAATATGAAACAGATTAACACAAATAAATGTAAAACATATAAATATACAGCCTGCAATTGTATAAATTGCATGTACTATTTATGTTGTGCACATCATTGTCTGAGTTTGGAAGCATATTTGACATTTTTTACTATTATGTGATTTGAGTGGTGGAAAAAAAGTTTTCGAACATTCTTAAAATTTTACACAACCTTCAAATATTATCATGAAATATTTGTTGTGTTTCAAAAGGTGTGGCTGCATCAGACACAAATAAGCGCTCGTGAATTTTTCTGTTTATTGTTAAAAAGAAAAAAAAATTACCAAACAAATTCTTGATCGTTTCAACACGTCATGTCCTGGATGCGTTTCATTATTTTGCTGAAAAAAATCCAGTTTTGACCTCGATGGAACTGAGCATGTGGGTTTGGAGAATGGAACAGTACTTGGCAGAGTTCAATGACTTCAGAGTGACTCTTATAATGCAATATATCACAAATGCATGGGGTGTCCAACCACAGTGTAGTACTGAACTATATTTGCACCCTGCACTTCTACATTACATAAGCTTCTTTCACTTCGGAAAAACAGTGTTGAATCATCCTTTAACTCCAGTGAAGAGCGGAGTTAAAGTGGCTGACCAACACTGAAGCTCCACTGCTCCTCCTGCTCTTGCTGTATTTTTATTCTAATAGTGTTATTCAGCTTCTATTTCAGACTCAGCTGTGCTGCACGGTCATGGTCACCTGAAACTGCTTATCACAACGCAACCAACTTCATGAAAAGAACCTCAGATACACACAGCCGCTATCAGCACCACCGTGCCGGATGTGACTGTTTATCAGACACGGCTTTACGGCTAAAAATGCCCACTTTGATCACTGTACTAATACTATTAAGAGTGGGCTGGAGGATGAGAAGACGTCACTGTACCTTCTCGTAGTATTTGATCTCGTAGTCCAGGATGAGGAGCGCCGTCTGCTCCGGTTGCTGCCAGGACAGAGCGATGCTGTTGGGGGAAGCCCAGTCCTTTTTCAGAGCCCCCACCAGAGACGGACCTGGTTAGAAAACAAAGACATGTCAATTCAGGACTCTGGTTACATGAATGAATGAATGATTCCAGTCAGGTCTCAAGTATCTGGATGATTTAATTAAAGTACATCATGGTTTTGTTTTGTTTTTTTTAACCCATAAAGACCCAGTGCTACTTTTGTGGCAGTTCCAAAATGTTTTTTTCTCTATATTTGACTTTCCTTAAGTGATTTGTCACCGTTTATTACGATGTCTGTGTAGGCTCTCATTTGCCCAGGTCATCGTTCTTCTCTGTAGTTCTTCTCGGTTCAACTGGACTGGTTTAGCACTTTTGAAAACTGGACTTATAAACCTACAGGGGGAGTGGTCTGTGTAGGTGTTAATCTATATGCTAATGAACTTAAGTGTTAGGGTCATAGGGGGGAGGGGGTCCCCTGGGGGTTTGGTCATTAGTGGGTATTGTGTGTGAGTTTCAGGTTTATGTTTACGTTTTATTTGCACATCATAAACAGCAAAAGGAAAAATTAAGAGGAAAAAAAAACAAAAAAAAACAGACCCCCCCCACACACACACACACAATTTTCAAACAATTAAAATCTTTGTGCAAGAGAGGATGGAAGCCAAAAAAGACTTATGTGAATACCTCCCCGGAAATAAACAACACACAGGAAGAAAAAAGAAAGAATTAAAAATACAATATAACTGAAATAATAATAATAATCTAAAGTGAAAACAAAAATACAAATCCAATTACAAATCATCAAATAAATAGGTTTGTTGACGAGAGGGGTGGGTCACTGTCCAGATCCTTCAGTGGGGGTTTTGTTTGGTATCAGGTGAGTCCAGGTGTGGAAGGAACCTTGCATACCCCCTTTACGACCCTAAGACCTAAAACCATTAGCATATGGTCTGACACCTACACAGACCACTCCCCCTGCAGGTTTAGAACTCCAGAGACAAAATGTTTTCAAAAGAGCTAAACCAGTCCAGTTGAACAGAGAAGAACTACTAAGAAGAACGGTTATTACGATATTATTGTCTGCATTTTGTGTTTTTTTTCTGTGAAAATCGTGCGTTTTCCTTCAATTCACTGATCACGTAGATGTTTATAAAAGCTCAGAGTAAAGTTGAGGGTTATTATGTCAGAAACAGAGAAAACTGAAGAAAAAGGGACATTTTCAGCAAATATATGAATAGCTGAACATAAAAACAAGCATGTCCATCCACTGTCGTTGATCCAACTCCATGGGTTTTACCGGTGAATCAATGTTGTAGAAGATGACGGTGTTTCCACG
>JAPQRP010000016.1:32940164-32964874 GCA_037367295.1 Apogon hyalosoma | reverse complement strand
ATTCACCAGTAAAACCCATGGAGTTGGATCAATGACAGTGGATGGAGACACTTGATTTATGTTCAGTTATTGATAGATTTGACTGAAAAAGTCACTTTATTCTTAAGTTTTTTTCTGTTTTTGATATAATAACCCTTAAATATAATCCCAACATAATGATTAAAGTACATGATCAGTAAATTAAGTATAGGAAAATACCTGATTTTCATTGGAAAAAGGCAAAATACAGAAGATAATATTATGATATATCGTGATAAATCACTTAAAAAAGGTTACATAGGAAGAAAAATTCATTTAGGAACTGCCACAAAAGTAGCACTGGGTCTTTATGGGTTAAGAATCATAAGTTGGTACTGGAAGAACTGCACTACATAAAGCCAACTGCAACTTTTCATATACTATACTCTGAGCAGTTTTGAGACACCTCTTATAGTTGCACTGCATCATTTTCATACCAAACACTGAGCTCTAGTTCAGTCATATAAAGATGAAAGAATGCAGCAGCGTTTGGAAACAGAAGTGAAAATGTTTGAGTCTGAGATCCTGTTTTCTAGTGTTGGAAATCATTCAGTTAATTGCTACGCTTGATGTAAAATTGGCAGATTTGTAAAAATGAAAGAAAATGTGAAATGGTGTGTGGTTCTGGACCCAGACTGTGATGACAGTGCTCAGATCTGCTTGTTAAGTCTGACATCGTACCATTACATTTATTACCAAATAGCAGCAGCGAAGCCTGTATGTGCCTTTATTATAACTTCTTTCTTAAATGAGGCATACCTTTGAGTTCAGGGGGGCTAATTTAATGTATTTTACTCAAATACAGCGATCAGTACAACAGTACGCACCGCAGATCGTGATTTAGTCACAGAACCCACTCAGGCCACCGCTCTCCCACTTTACCTAAAAAGACTGAACACAGGGTTCCTACGCAAGTATGGAAAAGTATGGAATTTGATTTTATAAATTTCCAGGTCCGGAAAAGTATGGAAAATGGAAACGAATGTATGGAAAAATATTCTTGTTTCCAAGACTGTTCTATATTCTAAAACATAAAATTAGCAATATCTAAAAAAAAAGAAATGGATCGATCTGTTTTTTTAAGGCAGTTGCTAGGATTGCTGGAATTTTTTTACCAAGACATTTGGAAATGAGTGTCTGGAAAAAGCATGGAATTTTGAAATTTCAAATGTGTAGGAAGCCTGTTAACACTATTACTGTCAATCTGTCATTCTGCATATTGACACGGAACTCACTTTTGTGTGTGTGTGTGTGTGTGTGCGTGTGCGTGTGGCATTTTTTTACTTGACTTTTTAAAAAATACTTACATTGTCCATTTACTTGACTGTTTTATACTTACATTTTTATTTTTGACTGTCTAACACCTTACAGAGCGTAAAACCAAATGTCGTTGCACTGTACAATGGTATTTTGCAATGACAATAAAGGTTATTCAATTCTATTCTATTCTATTCTATTCTATTCTATTCTATTCTATTCTATTCTATTCTATTCGTAAAATACTGCTTAACCTCAGCAGTGGATCACTTCACCTCATGTTCAGCCGTGTATTGACATTAACTGTGTCTTTATTTACCTTCTCCTGAACTGGACAGAACAGATAAAGGGCAAAAACAACTGAACATGAAGTGTGAAGATGTGAAACACATCATAAAAGCCTTATTCTATACCAGGGGAATCCATTAAGACCTGGTTTGGCAGATGCAGTGTAAATGTGTATCTAACTCATTATAAACTAATACCAACATTTGTTTTTTTCTAGTTCATGTACGACTTGTTACTCCATCCACTTCCTCTGCTCTTTGTTATCACCTATAAAGTGGGACAATGACAACAGGATGTGTTTTACGGCCTCAGACACACAACACTGCAGAAGACTCAATACAGACGAATGAACAGACGTGTGTACGGAAACAGTAACGGACGGCACGGCTGAACATAAAGCTGTTGCGTAAATTACTTCTTTTACATGAGTGCAGACACTTAGCCCGCTGAGTGTCGGCGCTCAGCTTGAAAACCATGAAAATGGAAAAAAAAACATATCAGACACAAACCCCCTGCGGTGTCATGTAACTGTAAGTGATATTTTACATGTTCATTCAAATATAACTTTTACTTCTTTAGCAACTGGTTGTCATTATCTTACTAGTAATAAGCTTACAGCAATAAGTTGAGAGCAAAAATGTGGCCAAAGCAGTAACTAACATGCATGTAGTCAGTATTTAATAGGACTCTTTTTAACTACTATTTTTCTGCTTTTCCATAAAGTACTGTATTGAAGTTATTCACATATACTGTAAGGCATGTGATGGGAAAGCTGCAGAACATATGAATGGAATGTTAGTGCTGGATAGTGTAAAAATACACCTCAGATCCTTCAGAAAACTGTTTTTATGTGTTTCAAGATCTAATATGAAACTTTGGGGGGACGTTCCTATATCACAAAATGACCCTGTTGGAATTCACTGACCCTAGAAATCAGCATCTTGCCTTAAAACTCACTTTTATGCAAAATAATTTTCATGATCACATTTCATTTCAGTATTTTATTTATTACCCCCCCCCCCACACACACACACACACCCAAGGAGAGGCAAGGGGTATTGTTTTTGGTTCAGTTTGTTTGTTTAACACCGTAGCAGCAAAACTATTGGTTGAATTCATACCAAATTTGGTTTACAGATTACCAGTGACCCAGAATAGATTAGATTAAATTTTGGGAACAGTAGGTCAAAGTTAAAATTCTTTATGAATTTTTAAAATCTTTTTTTTTTCCCATTTGCTTATAATGGGCAAAATTTCACGTATCTGTAGCAGCAAAACTATGAGTTGAATTCATACCAAATTGGGTTTGTAGATTGCCAGTGACCCAGAATAGATGTGGTTACATTTTGGGAAAGGTAGGTCAAACTTAAAATTTTGTATGAATTTTTAAAATCTTTTTTCTTCTCCCATGGGCGAAATTTCAAATATCTATTAAAACATCAATTTTGTTTCAATTTACTTCAAACTTGGCACATATATAGAGGCAATTGATATGTTGACATTAGCACACGCATAGACATGATGACATCAGCTGGATCGATGCCAACATATGCTAGAATACATGCAAGGGGCGGGGTTTGTTTAATTATTCTTTACTCACTTCCATTGTTTTCTGAGTGACTGGTGTGTATGAGTAGTAACTGCACTCTTTACTATGGATTGTATGATGTTTTTAGTATGTGGTGTGTTTTTATTTTGTAAAGCATAAATACTACATTACTTTTGTTGTATTTTGGTATATTTTGTTAAATTTTCACTTAACTATCTTCAAATTCCATGTGTAATGCTTCCACTTGATTAAAGTAAACTGCAGCTTGTTACTTTTCTAACCACTGTCTGAACTACTACGGATGGTAAAAGAGTGCTATTATTGCTGTTTTAGCCATGTCAGACACTAACCATTGTTGGCTGGGAATTAAAATAACTATGAAAGTGTAGCAGAGTTGGGTATGGGTTTTGTGCAACCTATTATTCAGAGCACAGATTCTCTAAAGCTGCAGTGCTACATAGTTTTTTGTGTCAGTGGGCAAAAATTCCACAACAGCAGACTGTAATTCAACTTGGTCTGACAGGAAATAAGAATTCTACCACTTCTATGGCTATAGAAAATCTACTCCGTGATGCAGGCTTGGGCTAATCGCAGGTGTTTTCAGGCAGGTTGTGGGGTTAAATATGTGAAAGACAGCTGTATTTACTGATCGCCACTCTACTCCCTCACTCAACATGGACGCTTGGAAAAGTGGCTTCTCTTTTCAGGTCATTTATATTTATATTTAGCCGTTTTGATTTGAGTGGAGAGAGCTGCTGTGGGATGGTGTGTATTTTCAATTTCTACCCCCCCCCATTCTGATTCTGATTTCAGCTCCTGCAGCTTTAATGTGGACGAAGCATGATGTGACTTTAAGCAGGTAATCATTTACTGTACTTCCAGATTCACGGGTTCCACTACTTAAGGCAGCGGTGTTCCTGCATTTATGTGTCTGAGTGGATGTTTTTAACCCGTGAAGATCCAAACATCCATCATCGACCAAAACTGTTGATCCATTAACACTATAACGCCAAACGTATCACACTTGATACATGAGTTTTGAAGCCCGCTACATATTTTTTTTCTTAAAAAACCTGATATTTACAATTAGATACATGCAAAACACGGATAATCCACCAGGGGGGAGGGATTCATTCACCAGAGGCCTTTCCAGTGACACTACAAGACTGTCATTAATGAGGAAGGAGGCAGAGCTTTACCAATTTTGAAAATGAATTACCCATTTATTAGACATGTTTGTGTTATATTATGATTTTGTTTGTTCAAAAATAATAATATTTGAGCACTGACACCCAGTGTATCAAATATGATACAAAATTGAAACTCATACATGGAAATTGATATTTTAAAAAATGTTGTTTTTGGGGTAGTTCAAAAGGACCAGTAAAGACTTCAGTTTCAGAGATTTAGAATTTTCTGTCAATGATTTAATGGTTCAGGCTTTACAGGGTTAATCCTATCAATACATGTAAACAAGTGGTGTAAAATGCAGTTTGTCATCTTTTCATGGTCATCAGATATGACCCAATTTGGACGTTCAGAGGCTCCATAGTTACTGTGGAAACATGTCATCTTCTATAGCACTGATTCACCAGTAAAACCCATGGAGTTTGACAAATGACAGTGGATGGAAATGCTTGTTTTTATGTTCAGTTCATGATATATTTTGCTGAAAAAGTCAGTAAAGTCTGTTTTTGAAATAACAACCCTCGACTTTACTGTGAGCTTTTATGAACGTCTACATAATCAGTAAATTAAATGTAGGAAAATACTTGATTTTCACTGAAAACTTGCAAAATACAGAGGATAATATTACAATAAATGGTAATAAATCACTTAAGGTTAAACAGAGGTCAAAATCATTTAGGTACTACCACAAATGTCACACTGGGTCTTTATGGGTTAAACAAACATGTGCAATGCAAAGTTTTTTGCAGCACGTTTCCATCATATTTACAGCCTTCAGACAACACTGGCTTTAGTATAGCCTCTGCACGTGACTCCTGTAACACCTGCATCTGAATGCATTCTGCTGCGTACCTATGGCGACTTCACATCCCTTCCTCACATCTCCTTCACTACAATCTCCATATAAAGTGCTGCAATTTGCTGGCCAATCGTCTACAGCAATCTCTCTCCCTACTGTGTTGATATGGGCCTGTTTTTTTTTTTTTTCCTGAGGAATATTGTTGCTGCCTGCAGTCTCAGAGAGGAAAAAAATGGATGTGACCCCTATGACACTAAATAGCTGTCAACCGGATCTAAACTGGGACAGTTTCTTGTTCTCCCCCGGTACACCTGCAATCCTCCCCTGCTGTGGTGGCTGTCTTTAGTATGACAGCAGAGAAATGCTCCTTAGACTCCTTTGCCCCATCCAGATGGTGGCTACAACAGCCACCAGGAACATTTATCATGTGTATCTGCTGAGTACAGGGAGTTAACAGGTAATTAAAATCATCAGTCACGCAACAAAAGCAGGGATCAGGGAGGTGGAGTTGGAAAGAGAAAAGGAAAGAGGACTTTTCTCTGAGTTTTACACATTTTTCTTCCTCCTGTCTGTGGCTTTGTACTGTACAGTGAGGGAAAAAAGGTGAGAGAAGCAACGAAAATCGAGGATAAGTTTGGGTGATCTTTGACTTGCAAGCAGCTTTTAACATTCAAATCTTTTATCGTCTTAGTCGGAGACAGAATTAAGAAACAGAGACAGACAAATACGAAGCAATACGAAGTGTTGTCTGCTGACATATAGAGGTTTGGGCGCTAGCTAGCTCGCTGACACTCTGAGGTCATGTCTTTAATAGGGTCTCAGCTTGCGACTGATCCCTCTTGTTCCCACTTAATGGGGACGTGGAGAAGCAATGACGTGTGGAAAAGGCCAGTGAAACCAGCCCTATACTGGCCCACCACAATCAATACTCATTTAGCCTCCACCTCTCATTCCCCAAAAGTAATTAATGAGAAGAACGGAAGTATCTGGCTGCTGACAGCTGATTTCCCTGCCGGTCTCTGTCCTTAACACCCTGTCCACTTCTTATGCTGTGAAGTTAAGAGCTTCATTATGGTTGAAACTAAGCATTCAGCGCCGCAGAGTGACACAAATATGGGGCGACACAGATGTCAATGCCATAGAATTTGCAAACTGATGAGGGTAACAGACTCATAGAAGATGTGAGACACTAATCACTTCACTATTGTTACATGAAACACAAGAAGTGGCAAAAGTCCATGCGTTGTTTACTCAAGTAGAAGTAAATAGAAAGACCGATTCAGCGTCTTTAGTCAATTAAACGTGAAGTACTCCGGCTGTTTCTGGACAAAACTGAATGAATTTTGTGTCAAATTGACAAAATGTGAGGACAATTAAAGAATTTTAACTTCAGTGTTAGAAAATACAGACAAAATGAACATTAATGGAGCAGCTTTCAGTGTTAGACGTCAGAACATTATGATGCCTTTTCTTTGAGGTTCGGTTTCCCTTTATTCTGTTTTGTCTTTTCTGTCATTTTCATCTTTTCTGTACCTAATTGGTAATTCACCTAAAAGTACTTTACAACTGGAACAGGCCTGCTCAGGAAAATTAACCCATAAAGACCCAGTGTTACTTTGATGTCAGTTCCCAAATTATTTTTTCTCTCTATTTAACTTTTCTTAAAGGAGTAATATTTTGCTTTTTTAAATGGAATTATGCATTTTCAAACCTTTCCCTGTGGTCTACATAAACTGTAAATGCTCTGCTTGGATCTAAATTCTTCATTTATTCAACTCCACAGGTCCATCTTCAACACTATTTCTGAGTAATGACACCAGAAAGGTGGTTTTGAGCGCTGGCCCTTTAAATGCAAATGAACCACCTCAGGTCCCGCCCCCTCCAGGTTGTTGGCTGTGCTGCTCTGTCCCATTCAACCAACAACTGAACATTTTAGGTAATCAGATCGAAGTTTGGACATATTTTACATTTTATCTTCAACCGCTGCTGCTGATAAACAATTATGTCGAACTCAGAGAAATGTTCGTTGGAAGTTTTGACCTTATTTGTGCAAATGTCTTGACATTACTAGTTATAAAACGTAATAAATTAGGAAGGAATTGAAACAGATTGTAGAAATCCACTCGACTTTTGCCAAAATGAATCTAAAGATATCTTTGCATTACCTGGAGGGTTCCACTTCAAACTTTATGAACTATTAGGGTCCAAATACACAAATAAATGAACCACAGACTAATAAAAATGGGTTTAGCAGAATATGAGCCCTTTAAGTGATTTATCACCATTCATCAAAATATAAACCTTTCTATTTTGCATTTTTTCAGTGAAAATCTGGTATTTTCCTATATTTCATTTACTGATCCTGTACTTTAATCATCATGCTGAGATTATGTTTGAGGACTATTATTCCAAAAACAGAGAAAACAGAGAAAAAGTGACTTTTTCAGTTAAATCTATCATTAACTGAACATAAACCAGGTGTGTCCATCCACTGTCACTGATCAAACTCAATGTGTTTTGAATCAATGTTATAGAAGATGATGGTTTCCACGTCCAAATGGGTCATAGCTAATGACCATGAAAAGATGAAACACTGCATTTTACACCAATATTCACATGTATTGATGGGATTAGTGCATCAACAGGTATTAAAAATTATACATCAGTAGATGGTTTTGGTCAATGGTGGACGTTTGGGTCTTTATGGGTTAATAAGTAATAAGTACAAGTAGATGTAAAATGTTATTTAGTTCTCAGGTACTGACTGATCTACTGCTAATGAAGTTAGCGTGTATAAATGCACACAGTCGATTATGGAGTTCAGAGATGGTATTTTCGGTTATTTCCCTCTAAACTTTCTGGGATTACACCTAAAATAGCTAACTTTAAATCTTTAGAAAATGTTTGGTTGAAGACTATGTTCACAACGGCAAATATATCACCTCAGAAAGGTCTGATCTGAGGACACGTCCAGAATATGTGGGTATGGTTCCCAAGTGAGCCCCGCAATTTCGCCAACAACTATTGGAGTTTATTTCTGAAATTAACTCTGGCGTCCCGAAAACTCGTCCATTTTCCATTTGAACTTTCTCCATGAACTAGAATTAGCGAGTATATGGGCTTCAGAACATCTATCTGCCCACACCTCATCTGGTATGTGTGTGTTGATTTCCAATTCCCATCGACATTTTATGGGGCGGCCAATAACCGAAAGGTTGGCGGTTTGAATACGGCTCTGTCCTAGTCGTGTGCTGTTGTGTCCTTGGGCTACAACTCACACTGGTGTATGAATGTTCGGTGGTGGTCAGAGGGGCAAATTAGCATCGTCAGCCTGCCCCTGGGCAGCTGTGGCTACATATGTAGTTTACCACCACCAAAGTCTGAATGTGAGAGTGAATGAATAATGGATCCACTGTACATGCTTTGAGTATGCGTTCATAGAAAAGCACTATATGAATATAATCCATTATTATTATTATTATTATTATAAGTGTTAATAATTGTAAAAGTTGAAAGTTCTTGGTAAAAGGTTTCAGGTTTCAACCATTTGACAGTGATGCATTTAATGGCTGCCGGTATTTAAGGTATTTTCGGTTATTTCCTTCTAAACTTTCTGGGATTACACCTAAAATAGCAAACTTTAATTCTTTAGAAAATTGTAGCTTAGAATTTTGACCTAATCATATTTTACATAAGAGACTTTGTTTGATTATGCAACCATTATGTAACCACTGATAACGACACTGCTTACGTACAAAGACCTCGACCCTGATGTTAGAGCCAGACTCCAGGGTGACGACAATGGGCGCGATGATTAGGATTACAATTATGTTTCTCTTACTGTTACGTCGCTTAGACCTCGTTTCCAATTCGTGCAGGAACCAAATTTATGATAAGTAGTTGCACAAATACAGTTATATAAAAATCACTTTATATCACAGCAGAGCGGCTTCAGAATCTCCTCTCCTCCTCTGAATAGGAGCGCATAGGGAAAAGAGTGGAGTGCCACTGCAGTGGAGATACAGTATAAATAGTAGTCGACCCTCATATAGCACCCAGAGCACACTTACTGCAGCGGAACACACAGCAGGCGGAGTGGCAATATACACTTTCCTATGGAGCTCATTCCAAGCAGAGGCATGTACACGCGACCCTGCTGTCAAAGTCAGCCACCCTGGAGTTAAAATAACCCTCTCAATTGACACAATGCCGTATGAATGGGTCGTGAAAAATTACTGAGCTGTGAAAAAAAACACACGGGTGCACTTTAAAAGCACGGGCTGACAATAACTAAAAGATGCTGGTTGATCACTTGCACCTTCTGTGAATGTGTAAAAGGTCACAGTTTTATTTGTAATAAAGCACAAGGAGTTTGCAATGCGCGGGGCCCTTTCCAGTGCCTTTTCATCCCCTTCTTTTGTCACTGTAGTACTTAAGCAGTGACTGCATGGCATTTTTTATTTTATTATTATTATTTTTTTTTTTTACTTGCGTGCTACTTCTACCCGGCCAACGACAAACAAAAAACAGCAGGAGGCACATGTAATGAATGCACATAGTTGATTTAATTTGCACACAAAAGAGGCAAAGCCAAGTTGCACGTCCAGGTTGAATAAAAATTATCTGACATACTGCACGACATGAGAAGGATGGGGCAAACGAATTTCATTGATTTATTTATCTATTTATTTATTTATTTATTTCGAACATGCAAAGAAACAAAATAAAACAAAACCATGCAAAACAAGACAAAAAAACCCATAACATTTAAATGAACAGAATCTATCTTCAAGTACGTGCAAGTCTGAATTTTGCATGTTCGAAACGGAGTAGGAAGAAGTATAAACTTATTTAATCCTACCCCTCAAGTGCTTTTACACCTTTATCACTAACTTAATACATAAAGCAAACATACTGCCAGGTTTAGAAACTGTTTTTTTTCCTACCGCCATCCATCTTTTAAATAAGGGTCTGTAAATGTGAAATTATTACATCTGTATTGCGCAATAACCTTTTACTTATGTATGCAATATAATACTTATTTATTATTCTCTTGGTTTTAGACTTATTTGCTTATTAATCATGACACTACCTCATCAGTTTTATATAACTTATTTTAATTCAGGTGTTTTTTAATTTAACTATATGTGTTTTTTAGCGGTGACCCTGCATCGAAATTTCGTTCTGCAGTGCATCTCGGATGTAATTTTGCTGAATGACAATAAAGTGATCTGATTCAGATTTTTCCTCATTTTAGCATTCAACCCACAACTAATACATAATGCAATAATTGAATTATGCACAACAGAATGATCATAGTAGTGTGACCGACCTGCCTGCACAAAAGAAGAAGTTTGTCAAAAAAAAAAAAAAAAGGTGTCAGTGTATTTGACGTCTTTGTACATTTAACACACTGTGGAAATGGGAGTTTAAAGCGTAAATGTGTTGAAGGGTTGTTAGGATATATAAAGGTCTATAGGAGATTTAAGTCGGAACTGCTGTCATTATGAATACTTTGATCGAGTGGGACTAATGCAATTTCATTTAAATGAACTGAACTGACAAAAGGCATTGGCAGCTGATTTATCTAAGTTTCTGAAGACAACGGGGCTGCATTCTTGGGAGGAAATTCACCCTGAAGATTGAAGAGGGGGTTTTAGGTGGGAGCTGAAAGAAAGAAAACTTCAGAGAACATCCATCAGGATTGCAGAACAATGAATCCAATCAGTCTGTATTAATGAGCCAATGCTTAAAATAGTTCCCGTTGTGAGGTGAAGTCAGGGGAAATGATCTTTGCAGGGGGGGAAGAAGCTTCCTGATAAAAGTCTGGGCATAAATCATTTTGTGGAGTAGAAATAGCTAATCTCTTTTCCTTCAAACTCCCCACCTGCTCTGAACACTGCTGAATAGCGATCCAGGGGAATAGCTATTCTTAACGCTGACTGGTGAATAGGTGACTTACTGTATATGTCTGGAGGCTCAGAGGAGCTGACTGAAGATATATGCGGCCACACACAACTCCATACGTGTGGGCAGCTCAGTGACAGCCTTTAAAACGGAGAAGTCAGGAAGGTCAGCCCAGCAGGAAGACACTGCAGCCACAAATACTTACAATTCATTCTTATAATTCCATTTCATTAGAATTTCCTTTCCCTGTTTTTCTACATTAAAAAAAGTAAAATCGACGACATACTTAATATAAAGTTAGAAAAAATTATTTGCATCCTAAATAACTCTGACAACAAATTTAACTCAAAATGGGAGTCTGTTTTACACTATGTGAATATATTACCTGGCCGGGAATTGTAAATACATTTTAGTTGTTTATATTGTAATTGACCTGTTTATTTGTTTAGTTATTTTCTTTCCTTAAATGTACCAGAATGCACTGTCTTGACTGTCTTGTTATGCGTGTTTTGTTTCTATTGCCTTTTTTTTGTTTGTTTATTATGTTTGGTGTCAATTTTTGCATTATGAACACATCGCTTGAAATCATAATTGTTAATTTGTTAAATGTCGAAAAGTTCTATGAATAAAATAAAAAAAAAAAAAAGTGATATCTGCATTTATTCAGCAGCTTATATGGAGATTAATCATATCATCTTATAATGAAAAACTAACAGGAACTACAATTTCCAGCTCTTTTTGGTAAATTCATTCTTCACGTGTTGCTGAAGCTTGTGTAACTGTATGACTTTGTCCTACCCGACGCTGCCCATATTAATCAGGCTAGCATTTGTATGCTGGAACTTGAATACAAAGACTCAAGGCTAACAAGAGTTCAGGTCTTTCTCCTAGGCCCAGCTGTGCTTATTCACCCCTTCTCACCCCATCTTTACTTATTCTGTCTTGGAAAGTTAGTGTATCTGGTTTATAACACCAGTTTACTCCCTAAATACGGACAGCCAACATACAAAATTGTAGAGACAGGAGTATTTATTGAGCAAAAACATTCCGTATCTGGATTTTTTGACTCCACATCTGTTATTTTTTTCTGCACAGCCCAAAAGTATTACAGTCAAAAACAGCGTGTGACAATTTTTTTTTTTTTTATGTACACTTTAGGGGAATTGGCTTCGTTATGGTGATAAAATGCAGGTGCCCGCAATGCGAACTGTTAAATTTGAAGGTTAAGACTTGTGTATGTATGTCTGTAATGTCCGCTGAGCACATGAAAACATAATATGTTTGTGTGTGTGTGTGTGTGTGTGTGTGTGTGTGTCGTGGCAGCAGGTCAGGGACACAAATGAAAGAGGGTGCTGAAGGGCAGAATGTGGGCAGGGTGCAACAGATGCCCCAGGTCACTTGAAACCCCAGGGGAAGCCAACTAAACAAACCTGCCAGCGAACAGTGTAAGCAAACACCTGGCAACTTTATATCGCAGATGCACACATTCATTATGTCAACAAAAACAAACATTATTGTTGTAACTGTATCCGAGCCACTGGGAAAATTAGTGCTTTTTGGTGTCTGGTAATTTTAGTGTTAAATCTGTTGCAAAACATAATAATATATGACACTTTAAATTATACATGTGATAAGGTTTAGTGGTTTAATGCATAATATTTGATGCATTTCATCAGATATACAGTGTACAATAGTCTTAGGCCACCATTGTTTTAGAAGCATTATACTGAGCACACATGCAATTCCTGTTTTCTGCATTAACCCATAAAGACCCAGTGCTACTTTTGTGGCAATTACAAAAATGATTTTACTCTCTATTTAACCTCTCTTCAGTGTTATATCACCATTTATCATAATATTATCCTCCGCATTTTGCACTTTTAAGTGAAAATCAGGTATTTTCTTATATTTAATTTACCAATCATGGAGAAGTTTATAAAAGCTCAGATTAAAGCTAAAGGTTATTATTTCAGAAAACTGAAGAAAATGTGACTTCATCAGAAAAGATATTAACTGATCAGTGACAGTGGATGAGGACACTTGGTTTATGTTCAAACTGGTGATAAATGATAGTGTTTTTTACTGGTGAATCAATGTTGTAGAAGATGACGGTGTTTCCACGTTCACTGCGGAGCCTCTGAACGTCCAAATGGGTCATATCTGATGACCATGAAAAGACGAAAAACTGGATTTTACACCAAATATTTACATGGATTGATAGGATTAGTGGAGCAGAAACATTGAACATTTTATATCGGTAGATGATTCTGGGCACCAGAGGCTGTTTGGGTCTTTATGGGTTAAGATAGAACCCGAATGTTCAGGAAAAATGTACAGCAGCAAAAACAAAAGTTTCAGAAAAACACAGTCCGTACAGACCAAAATGTCAAGTGTTTAATGTGACCTCCTTTTGCACACAACATGTCTTTAACTCTGCTGTTCAGACAAAATGAGATTTACTGCTTTAATTTGTAGGATTCGTTCAACACATGTCAGATGCTCCTTATTGCTTGGGCTACTTTTTGCGAAGTAAACAGGTCATAATAAATACAGACTTTATCCTGTAGGACCTTCGTAATTCAGATTTTTGGCTTGTTTTTAATAACGTGCACACATTTTCTGTATTTTCTTGGGAGAAATAAATATGAATGCTCATTAAAACCCTGCAAAAGCAACAAAACTAAGGGTTGTGTTAGAGTTTTGTACAACACCCTAGTGAACTATGTAAACCCCAATGCACTGTTTTACTGTGTGTAAACTATAGGGAAACACTGCCGCTGGTTTACAGCTTATTAGTTATCGGTTTAATGTTTCAAGAGGGCAAAGAATTCAGCTCCAAAATAAAGACAATGCACATGTATCTTATCTTAAATCTCTTGTACCACTGATTGGGTTGGCTCCGAAAAGGCCTGTGTGCCATAGATGTATATTAAACTTTCCTCTAAAAATACCAAGACAACATTTTTTCTCCCATGATTCATTCCAGTTTCATCTATTTCATTCAGACCCTCTAATAAGTGATCTGGTCCATTTTTAAAATTTTCCTCCATAAATAAGATATCTGACAGACACAATGCTTGATGAAATCTACCGTTTTACTAAGTCAGTAAAATAGCATTTAGCATTAGCTCACCAACCTTTGGGCTCCCAAAAAATAATTCCTTTTTTTTTTTTTTTTTGGGGGCCAAATATAGTCACTTCTGGCTCCAAAAAGCTAACAGAAACAGAAAACATTCAGCAATATAAGACAAGATATGATGATGACAGACAAAATCAGTAAATCTATTGTAATTTCTTGTATGTTTATGGCAAAAAAAAAAAAAAAGAACAGGAACAATGATAATGTAAGTAAATAACACACCAAAATAATGGTGATTATGAGACTAGATGCCAGCTTTTGTAAAGAGATGAATGAGCTCTGCAGGTGTTGCAGAAATTGATGTTTGCAGTGTGTTTTTCCAGATTTGAATCGTGTGTATGTAAACTGAGCCAATGCATTATGGGTAATTTAGTTCTGTCCTTCCGGTTCATAGATTTGGTCTTTTTAAAGAGAGTAAGCAACATTATTATGAACAAATGAATACATGCAATTTGGAGATATCACATGTAATGCTATAGCAGGGTATAGACGGATACTGCATTTGCACTTAGAATCATAATATAAAGATTAAAAAAATATATTTCAATACATGCTAATTGACTCAAACGTATCTCATGCAAATTATTTCCCACAATGTCTCGGTGTAATATCTCACAGTCAAAGAAAAATAGGCACCAGTGTTGAATTTCTGCAGTAAAAGAGCCTATTTGTTGTTTTTTTAGTCGTTATCTTTTGGAAATGTTAGTATTCTTTTTTTTTTATTCAGGCTCCTTAAAAAGCAGTACTTTTCTGTTGGAGTTAATTGCGACCGGAGCGCCATAGTTTATAGACTGAGACAAGACAGGAGCGAAATGAAGCTGTAACATCCTGAACCTCTAACTCGCTTTACAACGACATCAACTCAGTATAGTGGAAAGTGCTGCTACATCTGCCATGTCATGTGGGCATGGAACAAGTGGTTTCCAGCCAACGGGAACAGCACAGCAGCACAGTGTCAGCTCTGCTACTAATGGAAACCTCTTCCTGCATGCATTACAGGGTCTTCACGCCAAAAATATTTCCCCAGACCTATACAGGCATGTTGTACTGTATCTGTTAATGGACATGTGGATCCACGATGCCACGGCACTCCGTCTATTTTTCCAAGACAGTATTTCACAGCTTTGGAGAGTAAACAGGGTAGTACCTTCTCTACTAATAATCAAGGTAAACGCTTCACAGTAGTCGACCTAGAATGGAACTGGCACGCATTTGAAACTGAGCCAATGCATTATGGGTAATTTAGTTCAGTCCTTCGGGTTCGTAGGTTTGATCTTTTTTTAGAGACAGCAAACAGTATTATAATGAACAAATGAATATGTCTGGACACATGTAATTTGGAACTATCATACATTGGAAAAATCTAAATCTTACCAAGTGTATTTTTCTCATTTCTAGTCCAAATATCTCATCACACTTAAATTAAGACATAATCACCTAAAGAGGAACCTTTCAGTGAGATATAAAGAACTTATTTTTAGACTATAGATCTGGAAAATATTATTTCAAGAAATCTTACCAAGATAATCTTCACTTGTTCCATTGGCAGATTTTTGCTTAATTCAAGCAAAATATCTTGTATAAATTTTTTTTAACTTGTTTTTAAAGAGGGACATTTTTTCCAGTGTAAAACAATACTGTGGAGGGATAGAGATAGACAGGGAAACTGCATTTGCACTTAGTTTCATAATATAAAGACAAAAACAATATTTCAGCATGTACATAATTCTGGTTTTTCTGAGAGCTCTGTACCCAGACGGAGAAAACGGAGCAGTATCGCTGGGAACCGTGGAGGCAGTGCTGAGATTTGAACAGAATAATTTCCGTAAATAGTGCCACTTTTCAAAAAGTGACTGTGTGAGTTAGTGAAAAACTGCCGACATGTTTATGACAACTACCCTTCTGAACATCGACATTAGTATTGGTATTGTTATTATTGATTTTCTTCTTTTTATTCTTCTCAAAAAACGTAACTCTTCTTCGTGGTATTTGGCCAGTATGGTAATAAAGAGCGGCGCCCTCTGGTGGATTGATTGAGAAACGCTCATTCCAACGTACAGGACGCATGGAAGTATGAAGGCAGTGACGCATGACAACATTAGAAATGGACGAACCTATTTATGTACGTAAAGCGAGCATAAATGAGCTTTAAGGCTCTCCATCGGCTCCCAGTTATGTTTCGGCGTACGGCCGCTTTCGTGTAGGACATCGGGTACTGATTTGCTCAGATATTTTTGTCTGCATCATCGTGCGTGATTTTTTTCAGAGGTTCGCAGTTAGTTTACCTTCTGTGGAACTGCGAACCAATGATGTTGCATGTTGCATATTACATCACTACCCATGTCAAATTACAATACAATATTTTGAAAACTTTAAGCAGAAAAATGCAGGGATCATCATCATTATGCAAACCCTGCACATTTCACATATTTTGCATGGAAATATGCTATTATTGCAGTGAATATGTGCCCCATTTGAAAAAATGCGGACCTTCACATAATGTGCGCTATTTGCTTGATTATGCATTGAATTACGCAATCGCATTTTTCTGGAGGGACTGGTGTGTAAACAGGGTAGTAACTATTCTTCTAATAATGGAAGTAAACACTTCACAATAGTCGACCAGGAATGGAGATAGCACACATCTGATTTCCCGCCACTCCATTTTGCCAGGGAGTAACCAAGCCTGAATGTCGCCCCTTATAGACTTCAGTAACAGCACAGCAAAGCAAATCTGCTGGTTCTATATGACTCGGAACACAGACTGATAGAAAATACTGGATCTTGATCTCATGTTGTCACTCCATCTCCCCTCCTCTCTTTCCTTGCTTCCTTTTGACAACTCTCTTTATTTTTGTCCTTTCTCTCTCTCTCTCTTTCGTCTTTCTCTTTGCGGAGACGCTGGGTTGTGATCCAATCACAGGCTGGCTGCAGCAATCACCGTCTGCTGATTGGTTTTATAATCCTCACTCAGGATCTCAGATGGGACAGAATCAGCTGGCCAAGAAGTGCTGCTCTGAGAGCTGTCGACCTGATGCACACGGTCCAGCACACACATGTCCACTCAGACGCAGGCTTTCGTCTTCCGTTTTCTATATCACACTTCGAGTTCATACCTTTGCCTTCATACGCCACACAAAAGTAGATTAACGTGTGTGTGCTTGTCTTCTCCTTATACATATATGTGTGTGTGTGTGGTGGGAAAGTAGTGATTGAACAACAAAAAAGATGGCAAATCATCCAGTCAGCTCAAGTCCTGTGTCTGAGATGAACTGTTATTCACTGTGTAGGTCTGACGCTCATAACTATATTTATGTGCAACAAAGATAACATGTACATCAGTATATTTTAGAATATGATGCAATGCTGGATCTAATGCTTGCAACACCTCACCAAGGCCCCAGAGGACTGGATGAGTTCCAATATAAGTCAGTAAATCTACACACACTGCAGCTCAAACTCCCAGATCAATAAGCTGTGCTTTAACTCTCATATTTAAACATCCAGGATAGAAAAGCAAAAAATCCCCAAATACTCACAGGTAACAGTAAAAGTTGAGTTTGCCTTCTAGCATGGGTAACCATATGAAAAGAGAAAATGTAATTAGTTAATACACACAGGTACTCCTCATGAAAAATACAATAACTCATAGGTAAAAGCACAGAAAATACTGAATCCACATTGCTCCCTACTTTATTTCCTTATTCTCACAACAGGTGCCCCATAATCTTTTAGGCAGATCGTACCTTTGTCTTTGACACAGATGTGTCATATATTCAATATCCCGTCTTCTGAATTATGCACTCGAAGTCCCGATTCCTGCATGGATCTTATGTCCTGCACTGTTCTGAATGTTGCATCAGCCTGTAACCTATGTCCTATTTACTATGTCCTTGTCCTACTTTTGTGAAATGGGATAAGGACAAACAAGACTTCTATCATTATGTGGATTTCTTGGGTGTGTCTGTGTTTTCTTGGGTGTCTATCATCATTAACCCTTTCATGCATAGTGGTCACTACAATGGACAGCTATTCTCCAGCTGTTCTCTTGTATATTCATGGATTTTATTGTTTTAGTTCCATATCAACAAACACAGTGGACGCTTATGGATTATCCCATACACTGCAATTCATACCATTACTGGAACTTTGCTGTTCTTGATAAACCTGATCTGCACTAACATGTTTGAGTGTAAGTCAGTTGTTTGTTATAGTTATAAGACTGTAATTACCAAAGTTTTTTGTTTTTAATCTTTTTTTTTGCATATTATCTCCATAAAGTGAGAAATAACTTGTATCAGAGTATATTAAAATGTGACAAAACATCAGACTAACATTAAAGAATATATCTATTTCATAGTTTTCACACAGTATATCAGTAAATACATGTTACTTTACTTCAAAAATTAAACGCATGGTGAGTTAACATTTTTGCAACTCCATGAAGAATAGGTTCATAGAAAAAATTTTCAATCGCATTATGTTTTTCATGCCTATAAGACGATAAAAACACTCAGGAAAAAAATGTCAATTAAGGCTGTCATAATTCAAGCATGAAAGAGTTAAAGGTGTGTCTGATGGTACGCAAAGCAAAATTCATAACAAGCTCAAAAATAGAATGACATCTGTCTGCAATTTTAGAACACAGCCTTCTTATTCAACTGAAACATAAAGTCACTGCAAACTGTTTGTACTCACAAAACGCAATTTATTGGAACAAGTTGATATTCTCTTTCACTTCCATTTACTGTGTTACCTCTTTGAAATGTGAATCGGCAACAAATCCCGAGTGAGCAACTTCACACTGAAAATGTTTAACCTACACAATACAACAGATTTTTTTTTTTAAGTAACTATGTTAATGCCAAGGCTCAACTCCCATTGTGCAAATGTTCCAGGAAAACAAGGCCCCAAAACTGTCACTATATCCTGGGCTCAGCGCCACTAAAAACAACTGTGATTAGTTTAAAGAAATGCAAACTAGCCACAGATCTGGATACGCAAAACTGAAATGAACATGTCTTATCTGTGCAATAACCATATTAATGCAGAGGTTCACCAATCCATGCAGAAATGTTCCACCAAAACAAGCCCACCCCCACCACTTTACTACAAAGGTGCTGTCACTGCATCCTGAGCTAAAGGCATATCTTAAAAAAACAAAAACAAACAAAAAGCAACTGGAATTTCCCCTTGTGGGACTAATAAAGACATATCTTAAATCAATTGTGATTATTTTAAGACAGTTTTACCCTCATCTACTCCAGAGTGGTACCAGACCTCGCTCCAGGAAAAATGAAGTGTGGAGATTGTAGATACTAACATAGGCATCATGTACTTTTGTTTGACTAATGTAATGTAGTAGGATTCCTGTCTAAAACACTCAAACACAGCACCGTCCTCATCATTTTAGGACAGTGGTTCTCAAGTGGTTTCACCTTACGACCCACATTTTCCACTTGTCATCAAGTCACAACACACTTTTATAGAACTCAAGTTAACCACCTGTAGTCTTCAAAATATAACAGTGCATACTGTATATACACAATGTAACTGTGAACAGTAACAAAGTATACACATATACTCATTACTAACAGCCTGAGTGAACACTATAACAAAATATATACGTAAGATCTATAAAAATGACTGTGTCTGCTTTAACTTCCTAAAATCCAGCTATGGGTTTCCTGTGGACAAGAGTTTCGCAGCTTTATACAAAAAAAAAAAACAAAACAAAATAAAATAAAAAAAAAACTGTCCACCGCGAAGGACATTTCATTAAAAAAAAAAAAAAAGGCATCTGAAAAACCTGTTGCATTCATGATGTTTCCAATACAGGCAATTATTTAATTTAAAAGAGTCAAAACTTGTATAGGTCTTCCTGAGTCTCAGGAGGCTAAAGGACATTTTAATTACATTTTTTAGTTCTGACATAACATACACGTGAATGTCCATCTCTTTTATGGGCAATGCTTGTAAAACACAATCATATATCCAATATTCAAATCACTATCTGCAAGAAGTCTTATGCTGCATTCCAGAGCTTTGGGTGATGGGAAGTTTCCAATGTCCACCTTGGTAAAATGCACTGGAACGCTGTCCAAACCGGAGGTTCTTGTCGTAAAGTGGGGCTAGAGAGAAGTACCCTGACCTCACTGCAAACTACAACGTGACGTCAACACAACAAAGGCGGCACACAGTGTGCAAATTCGCAATGAAAAAAAAAAACTTCACAATGTACAAATAGCTCATCCGTCATTTCACCTCTTCCATCTCGTTTGCGTACATGAGACCAGACCACTGTACTGTCAACAGTCAAAACGCCTCTTCAGTAACAAAGCAAACAGGAGCTTAGATCTGCAATCTCCATATTTGTTGTTTATGTTCATCATGGATCACCTGGAAAACTTTGAGGTAGGATGTAGTTAACTCCAAGTGAGATATTTTCTACCTCCCAGCACTCTGGAATGCAGCATAATTCCAGCTTTCAATGACATTTAAAGCAATTTAAAGAGTACATTTTATTTTGCCACAGATTTCATGGCCCCCTTTACATCACTTGAGAAAGCTGGCTTTAAGGGACAATTTACTTATATGTCCTAACCTTAAGGGGAAAGTATGTAACATCTCCAACTCTCCACTCAGTGAACGAGGGAGTGAGAACTGTGGTCAACGAAGCAATAGACAGAACGGGGAAACATGTAGCAATGAAACAGCAAAATAAAATGTTATCTCCTGATTCTGTAATGGTAGCTATACTTTAAAAATACCATCAAACACATCCGATTCTTTGCAGATCGCTTTGTGAATACAGTAGAGGCAATATACAGCTTATGATTATGGTGTTTTTTGAAGAAAATGTTACATACTTTGTCTTTAACCACCACCACTGCAGACCTAAACCTATCAAATCTATCTTTAACTTAACCTTAAAACTCTGTTTTTCAACATTTGTCCCTGTATGTGACAGTATGTGCTGTGATGGAACTGGGTGTTCAGGATGTAAACCACCTCCGACCTTTGGTGGATGGGATAGTCTTGATTGGAAACATGATGCAACAGTTTTTTTCAGATTATTATTTTTTTTTTATGGAATGTCCTTTGCAGTGGACAGTGTTTTTTTTTTTTTTTTAAGTAAGGCTGTGAAACTTGTCCCCTACAGAGGACAAAAATGTATTGCTGGGTCTCAGGAGGATATATAGGTTATTTCTCCTGACGACGGTGCTGCTGAAGATTTGGAGTTAGTCCCTGAGAGCTTTCAGTGACACTGCTTCTAATGTGTGCTATGTGCAAATGCTAACGCTAATCCTCGATACTGTTTATGTGTTAGGATGTGGGTGCTTCTATGAAACTGGGTTCGTTTTGGTATCTGGCACTTTGCCAGCTTTTTTAGACCCAATACTAAAACAGAAATTTAGACATATTTCCCCCCAGGACGTACCTAATGATGACCCCAGATAAATGCCGAAAAAAAAATTATACTCTTGCTCTGAGCCATCCCAAAATGAATGAATTTTAAATAAAATATTGGGGCCAAAAATTGGACCAAAATTTGGACATGAAAAACTACCAAGGTGTCAATGCATTTGATCTGAAAACATCACTGTAAATGGTCTTATATAGACTATAAATAAAGACACTGTTAAATTTGAGGATCCTAGAGGTTTTTCTAATCCAGACATGCAGGTTTTTAACGAATCTCAGTCTCATTCCAGGTTTTGTATGTAACCCATCGTGTCCACTTGCATTACATGCAGAACCTGCCCAGTCACATGCATATAAATCGCGAATAATTTTGCAACAGCGGTCATTTTTGTGAAACACTCTGCCTTGAATAATTAGTTCAATTCCCAAAAAGCACACCAGTACCAGTCAAAAGTTTGGACTCACCTTCTCATTTAAATGACATGGATGGACCTCAGATGGCCAACAAGGGCTTAGCATCACTGGGAACTCCTTCAAGACTGTTGCAAAACATTTCAGGTGACTACCTCGTGAAGCTCATCAAGAGAATGCCAAGAATGTGCAAAGCAGCAATAAAAGCAAAATGTGGCTATTTTGAAGAATCTAACATAAAAACATGCTTTACGTTATATCACACTTTTTTAAACTCCATAATTCCATATGTGTTCATTCATAGTTTTGATGCCTTCAGTGAGAATCTACAATGGAAATAGTCATGAAAATAAAGAAAAATCAGGTGAGTCCAAACTTTTAACTGGTAGTGTACCTCTGAGAGAATAAACAAATTCAAAAAAATAGTAGTGCATAATTTTTGTGTCCTTTAGACCGTGTTACATGTGGATTTTTGTATGAAAAATAATGTAAAATAATATAAAAATGTGTTTTATCTGAAAAAGAGTTTCTCTTTTATTGCAGTATGTATTTATTTTTAAAACAGGCCCAAAATGCTTCCAAACTTGCTTCACAACATTAGCCTACATCTGGTTTGAATTTTTATCCCCCGTGTCCTGTTTTTAGGGACCAGTTTCAGAGAAGCACCCCGGTATAAACTGCAGATAATAGACCGAGTTACCTCTAAGTGCTTCGGAACACGGATTAATGTTACGCTATAAACAGCCCACAACAAAAGTAACACTTGTCCACGTCCACACATGTCTGGTCCCACAGCTTCTCCTTTAGGCTCAGTGTGTGAGTTCACCGGGGTGAGTCCAAACCACTGGGAGCATCATTCATTCCCAGTCTGCAGGGAGACACTGTGAAGCCTTAAGCTCCCTCCCTCTCTCTGTGTGTGTCTGTCTCCTTGTGTAACACATACATACATACACACAACCTCCCCCTGAGGTCAGCGGGATAAGCAGGTTTGAGGAAGGCATGTACCCTTCACTTCCTGTCAATGACAACATGGGCCGGTAGCCGCTACGCACCACTGAATCCAAATCACTGTCTCTCTCCCTGTTCCTCCCGCTGTTTTGGTCTGTATCTCTCTACCTGACATTTTCCAACTGTATTTATTCCTAACCCATCTATACGGCCCAATCTTTCCATTACAACCTCCTCCAAAAGCGCCTCCTTATAAGATGAAACTTTAATGATTCCCTCGGGGAAGCTGGCCTGTTGCACTGGCAAATGTAAAGTCGTAAAAATAATAAAACACACGACGGAGAAAGTGTTTGTGTGTGTGTTCAGCGAAGCAGCCACTTTGTTCTGCTTATTCATTCCAGCTCATGTTCAGGGTTGGTCTAATTTTCTGAGTTGATATGGTACTTTTCTTAAACAGTAGATCATATTTTTATTGCTTAGCTCTGTGATGATGGTTTTCCCAGTAGATCTTACACACAAGTATGCCCATTAATGAATAGACACGACTTTATGTTGAGTACCTGGACAAGATATCTGTTGTTGTTGTTCACCATTTCAGAGTAAATGGATGGTAAATGGACTGCACTTACATAGCGCTTTTTCACCTTCGTGGTGCTCAAAGTGCTTTACGAAGCCTCACATTCACCCACTCACATACCAGTAGGCGTGCAGGGAGCTGCCAGACCTACTGGGAGCAATTTAGGGTCTGAGTGTTGCCCAAGGACACTTCGACATGTGGACAGTCGGAGCCAGGACTCGAACCACCGACCCTTCAGTCATTGGACCCGCTCTACCAACTGAGCCACAGCCGCTCAAAGTACCAACATGTAACTTACTCCACTGGACAAAATGAGAACATTATTTATAGACCATAGAATATTCAGGTTAGATTCATTCTGTTGTGTTTTATGTTGTCATTTCCCAATACTACTAATTCTACCACCTGTAGTAATGATACAAAGTGGTTCCAGGCACAATAAGCCCCGCCCCTCGCACTTATTGTAGCTTATTTTGGCATCGATCCAGCTGATGTCATCATATCCATGCATGTGCTGATGATGCATAGATATAGACACTATAGACACATTTCAGCTATTATAAGTAAATGGGAAGAAAAATAATAAATAAATAAAAATTCATTAAAAAAACTGGAACTTTAACCTACATTTCACAAAATGTAATCACATCTATTCTGGGTCACTGGCAATCTATAAACCCAATTTGGTATGAATTCAACAGATAGTTTTGCTGCTATAGACATGTGAAATTCTGCCCATTATAAGTAAATGAAAAAAAAAAAAAGAATTACAGAATTCTTAAAAAATAGAAACTTTGGCCTCCCTTTCCCAAAATGTAATGGCATCTATTCTGGGTGACTGGCAATCTATAAACCAAATTTAGTATGAATTCAAGCAATAGTTTTGCTGCTAGAGTGTTAACAAACAAAGAAACAAACAAACCAAACCAAAAACAATACCCCTCACCTCTCCTTCAGGGGGGCGGGGCAATAATAACGTAATAATATGTAACAATATCATAATAAACTGAATTATCATGACTCTTTAGGATAATCTACAATTTCCTAGTTTGGGATCAATAAAGTCTGTCCGTCTATAATCAAGTTTGTTATTAAACTCTGAAATATCTGGCCTTTTTTTTACACATGTTCAATAATCACACTTGATGGATCACTGCAAAATAATTTATATCAGAAATGTTAGACAAACTTATATCAATATTGG
>JAPQRP010000016.1:32886886-32897850 GCA_037367295.1 Apogon hyalosoma | reverse complement strand
TTATGAAAGAGCTGCAGCATCTAAAACTGACCACAATGAACATTTGACAGATAAACAGTACCACAGTGCTTCAGTTTTAGCTTCAAAGTTTGTCATGTCTTTTATGTGATTGTCTCTCTCAACTCCCCATCTATTTTTTGTGAATAGTTTTTTATTTTTATCAATTTCTACAAATTTCAGGCGACCCCATTTGAATTCCAGGTGACCTGATGTGGGGTCCCGACCTCACGAAAAACACTGATTTAAAGGGTTAAAGAACTTGTTGCATCTAAAACATATTTATCACTGCAACTATTTACTTAGTAAAATCCAAGTGGGAACTTTTTGACTTGACTGTCTATAGGTAATTTCACACAATATTAACTATATAATACAGCAAATTTCCTAAAAAAAAAAAAAAAAAAAGAATGAGGAAATATCATTATGGTGTAGATGTTCATAAAGAAGTTATGTGTCCATCCTGCAGTTTCTGTTTACAAAGACTGATCCAACCACCATCTACTGAACCATTGTGTTACAGTGTATAGAGACCTTTGTCAGCCTGTATTATTTAACTGCTTTATTTAACTACTCTCTCTCTTCCCAAGTAGCAGCTGTACTCAGTGTGTAAGAACATGCAGACTCGTGTGGTAGAGCTCATCCCTCAACTGCTGGATGAAGGTTTTGTCGAAGAGCTGCTGGTGGTCAATGATGATCTCAACAATGCTTTCATTCGTTATGAAAGGTGTGTCTTTACTGAGCTGAAAAATGTACAGTTTGAGTTAAAAGCACACGTTGTATCTTGGTCATACTGTAGGTCATTTAGATTCTTCACCATAAGTAAGGGTACTTTCACACCCGGTTTGGTCCAGATTTTCAGACTTTTTGCTATGGAACCAACTGCTGAAGTTGAGAAAGACCAAAGGGGGTGGTCTTGGTCTGGATCAAACACAAGTCTGATGCATTTTTAGTCAGAAATGTTGTAGAAATACCCTCAGTACTGTGTAATTCTGTTTCAATGGAGTGATCGATTAGCTTTCAGATATTATGAGTTTAAATAGGGGTCAATATCACTATAAGGGGCCTTTGGCGTCCCCCAGCAGAATCTTAACTGTCACAATGAACACATTGCAAAATAATGACATTCTGGGGTTTTATTATGAATGGGCAAACACTTATACATACAATTTTAAACCTCTTGTAATGTGATTTTATTATTTTATACAATTTTCTTTGAGGGAATGCACCTGATTTGTGCATGTCCCTCACACTGTCCTTCTAACTTTAGTGAGTTTGATAAGTGTTTAAATGGAAAAAAAAAAAAGTAAATACTTTTTAGATGTTGTCATTATACTCAACAGGTTTTTCAATAAAACAAGTAATTTTGATAATTTATATTTTATTTTCATAATAATATTCAATTTTCTACATGGGCCTTAAAATTGCTGCCCACCCTGTCACTTTGGGGGAATCACCCCTTTATTAATCTGGAGTGTCTTCAGTAGAGGTGGAAACATAGTCGATGACGGCATGTAGTATTCACATTTATATTTAACTTTTTTTTTATTATTATTTTTTTTAATTTTGTGTTTGGACTTAGATGTGGTCAAGCTTAGCATGTCCACCCTGTCACCACAAAATATAATTTAATGTAAAACTTTTCAGAAATTCAAAAAATATTTGCTGAACATTACATAGTCCTCTTCAAAGATGACCTACTTTGCCAACTAAAGGTCTGACATGTGGTCATTAATTGCCAACTTTAGCCAAAACTGTCCACCCTGTTACTTGTATGTAACTGTTGGTGACAGAGTGGACATATTTGTTTCATATTTTGTGGTCAGCTTATACTATGTCTGCTTGCAAAAAATGTATTAAAAATGTGGGCGCTTGACCACCATGAACTTCTAACAGGTTACAGTCTACTTAACACATTGAACATAAAGTTAAGTGGAAAATCTCAAAGTTTTTTTTGGACATTTTGAAGTCTGAAAGGCACCTTATCGTGATATTAATTCATATACACTGTATAAATAAAGATTAAAGTAAATACCATCTCAATATCAGAGTTGTGCTATAAGCCAAACAATGTCAAGAGGGAACAGGTAGATGACAACAATGATGATGACGACGACAGGATATAGGTATATCATGCAGAGTTGTTAAGTCCATTCCCACATGTATAGTGACAAAAAATACAAAGATATCAATTTTGTACAATGTAAAAAAAATTAAAAAAAACCGATGGATTTGACTTTGGTTTAGACCAGGGATCTCAAACATGCGGCCCCAGGGCCAAAACAGGCCCACCAAAAGGTCCAGTCTGGCCCGCGGGATGAATTTGCGAAGTGCAAAAATTACACTGAAGATATTAAAAATCAAGGGTGTGAAACTCATTTTAGTTCAGGTTCCACATACAGACCAATATGATTTAAGTAAAATAATAGCATAATAACGTATAAATAGTGACAACTCCATTTTTCTAGGTTCTAGGTCCAGTTGAACCTCAAAGAACTACCAAGAAGAACAATGACCTGGGCACTTGAGAAACTGAATGAGAAATTGTTCTTATTTTAGTTCCAAACTCCAAAATTTTACCAATGTTATGCTTGTTACCAAATGTTTGTGTAACACTGTGTGTAATGCACATGTATAAATGATAAGTTGAGACATAATATTGTTAAAACTGCCCTTATTTTTCTTACAAATTTCAGTTTTTTCAGGTTATTCACGTGTTTTTTGTTAAAGGATAGTTTGTAAATGTAAATATTTTCATAATTTAATGTTTTTTATTGCACTAAAACAAAGGGAAAAAGTTGTCATTATTTATAAGTTATGATGCTATTACTTTACTGGTCCGGCCCACTTGAGATCCAATTGGGCTGAATGTGGCCCCTGGAAGAAATGAGTTTGACACCCCTGGTTTAGACTTTCTGATGTGAAAACACACTAAAAGTCATATTGAATATGTGTTTCAGGTTTGACAGACTTAACAAAGCACAGACTACAGCTACGCAACAGGTAGGAAAAATTTCACTCTTTTTTTTTTTTTATTTTTCTAGAGAATAAACTTCTGTGTGTCTCAAACCATATTGTGTAAAGGTTTCTCATTGTTAGTTAAGCTAAAAGATTACTCACACACAAAATGAGTTTGACACCCACTTGATTGTATCTTTCCCAGTCGAGCACCGTCAGCAGCCCGAGCCTCATCGACCTCAGTCCTGAACCGTCAACCCTCAGCCAACCTGCTGTCATCACAACAACCAGCCAACCAGTAGTCAGCACATGGGCCAATCAGACGCAAGCAACAAACCACAGTGAGTAAACAGTACAGAACTTCTACACCATCTATGATAAAGTTACAAGGAAGCAGGGCTTTGACCTTTGTGTTATGATGTGGTGTATTTCTGGCAGAATGGAGAATGTTGTGTCTTGATGTCACATGAGCAGGGAATGTTTAAAAAAAAAAAAAAAAAAAAAAGATATGGGTTTTTCCCATCTCCCAAAATGCACTTTATAAAGGTATTGGTGCAAGGTTTAACCCATACAGACCCAAACAACCACTGGCGACCAAAATCATCTACCAGTATACAATGTTTAATAACTTCTGATCCATTAATCCTATCAATACATGTAAATAGTTGGTATAAAATGCAGTTTGTCATCTTTTCATGGTCATCAGATATGACCCATTTGGACGTTCAGAGGCTCCGTAGTTATCATGGAAACACCGTCATCTTCTCAACATTGATTCACCAGTAAAACCCATAGAGTTGGATCAACGACAGTAGATTTATGGTAGTGTTTCTATGTTCAACTGATGATATATTTTCTGAAAAAGTTACTTTTTCTTAGTTTTTCTCTGTTTCTGTCTCTTTAATCTGAGCTTTTATGACTATCTACATGATCAGTAAATTAAATATAGGAAAATACCTGATTTTTATTGAAGAAATGCAAAGTTCAGAGGATAATATTTTAAAAAGTGGCAATAAATCACTTAAAGGTTAAATAGAGAGGAACATTTCATTTGGGAACTGCCACAAAAGTCTCACTGGGTCCTTATGGGTTAAAGTTTAATATTAGGGGAGTAAAGGAGGCCAATTAACCTCTTCTAAT
Source organism: Apogon hyalosoma (assembly GCA_037367295.1). Lineage (NCBI taxonomy): Eukaryota > Metazoa > Chordata > Actinopteri > Kurtiformes > Apogonidae > Apogon > Apogon hyalosoma. The sequence goes on along the minus strand of JAPQRP010000016.1, from coordinate 32,893,755 downwards.
GTTATTGGTTGAAATGTGTTGTGGAGTGATTACAATATAAATAACAGGTGTCATAATTTTAGAGGAAAAATAGAACACAAACTCAATGGTTAGTGTCAAACAATGGTAGGGAAAGTAGTTTTTCATTCAAGTGTTACCAAATGAAAAAAAAAACTATTTGTTCTGTCATGTAGAAGTAGAAGAGGAGGAGTTTGACATGTTTGCCCAGACCAGAGGCAGCTCCCTGGCAGAGCAGAGGAAAAGGTGAGTGATTCCCAGGACACCTATACAGCTTTATGACATACACACTTTCATAAGCAATGGATGAAAACCATATACCATTTTATTTAGCTTTTTTTTTTTTATTTTATTTTAAATCTTACAAGACTCACTAACAATATTGTAAATATTGCATTTTAAATTTGGCCCAAGATGCAGTACAGTTTTTAAAAGATCATATTGCTGTTTTTGGGGGGGGGTTTTCTCCTCAAAATGCAAACGCCATTTGTGGAAAGAAGGAACATTTCCTAGAATGCAAAAAAGACAAAAATCTCTGATGTGTTAATTAACTTAAAAGAAAAAATGGTCAAGGTTGTCCCTGAATAAATTAATCATACTTTGAAGATATAAACAAATGTAGATGTTCATTCCTGTAACATGCTCAAAAAAGCTGACAAAAAAAAAAAAAAAATTGACTGAAAAGTTGGTAACGGGTAAGGGATCATGACTGAAAATAAAAAAGTCCACCAAAGGATTAGTCTTTACAAGGATGGATTATGGTTCTGCACTTTATGAGAAGAATGACATTCATTTCAAAAAGAGGATTTCTAAATGCAAAATTGCAAAGAATGTTGGTCTGACGTCTACAATACACAGGTGTTCAGGGAAAAAAAGGTCAAGGGTGGAGACTTTTATTTAATGTGTGTGACCTTTGACTCTCAGGCAGCATTTTAAGAGAAACTCTTCCTATCACTGTGATGAATTGAGACTCCGGAGGTTAGGAGGATTTGGAACACCATTGTCCCTTCGCACAGTCCACCATTGCATCCAGAAATGCAATCGGCTACAGTTCTAATCTATGAGAAATATTTAACATAGTTTGCATTGTACTGTACTTTGTAAATTAACAGTAACATGGGGATAATATTGCTATTTATGTGTGTCTAGTGTGAAGTATGAGGACCCGGGAGCTGTGGAGGGCCTTGCAGGAGCACTGGACACCCGGTTGCAGGTCACAGGAGGGGTGTGTATAACATAGAAACACACACCTTCGATTTAATAAAAATGAAAATACACTGACACAAATCTCTTGGTAACTTTTTCCATTTAGATGCAACAAGCAAAGAAGTCTGTGCAGAATGACGTTGACAGATGGTTATCCTGTGATATGGTGTGTGATATGTTTTAAATGAAAACTATGTGATGCATAAGTGGTATGATAATATGACATGACCCTTATCATTGTGTTTGGAAATGCAGGAGGACCAGTCGTCAGTGTCTGAGGGAGTGTCCAGTGAAGGTACATTGTTTGTATTTGAAGTTTTACTAAATCAGTCTTTGTTCATTTGTATGCATGTGTGTGTTCATGCCTCTAACTATAACTTTTCCTTTTAAGAGTTTGATAGGTTTCTGGAGGATCGGGCGAGGGCAGGGGTTCACAGGGGCCAGGGAGAACCTCCTCATAGCGTGGCAGCTTACCCCACATCCAGACCACCACCCCAACAATCTACCCGGCAACAAGACACATCACATGACCAGCTTTTTTCACTTTGAATATGGGAACAAATGGATCAGGTAGATTTAAAGGTACATAACACACATACCATCACACCTAGAGTCACATACAGTTGTGTTCATAAGTTTACATACCCCAGCAGAATTTGTGATTCTTAGTCCATTTTTCAGAGAATATGAATGATAATACAAAAACTTTTCTTTCACTCGTGGCTAGTGGTTTGGTGAGGCCATTTATTATCAAACAAATGTGTTTGTTCTTTTTAAATCATACTGACAGCAGAAACTATCCAAATGACCCTGATCATAAGTTTACATACCCTAGTTCTTCCTCCTCTGTATTGGCCCCGCCCCTTTAACATCAATGACAGATGTTAGTCTTTTGTGGTAGTTGTGGATCAGACTCTTTCTTTTCTCAGATGCTAAAGCTGATTCAAGTATCTTGTCACTCAGACCCTGTGTTGTGCTCTGACAGTTTTGTGTGTGTATAAATGTTGAAAAAAAGAAAGTTCCATAAAATTTTCGCAACAGAAAAGATGTAATTTGTGAAATATATGAACGGACATGCACTGGTTGGACTGTTGTCATAGTAACCTGCACAAATGATGTTAAAACAAAGTAGAAATGCAACTCACCACCCTGATCGGTGCTGACGGTGATGATGGCGACCTGCGGCGGGAACGAGCTCATGTCCGAAACGCCGTTGAGTGACTCGATCTCGAAGGTGTAGTTGGCGTGAGCGGAGAAATCCATGACCGTGACGGTGGCGTTGGTCAGGCCTAAGGGACGCGGCAGGAAACGAAGCTCCTCCTCACACAGCTGGCAGTGGTCGGGCTCGGGGCCGCAACGTTTGCACTGGACGTTGTAGGTGAGGTCACGGCGGCCGCCGGTGTCGCTGGGAGGAGACCACTCCAGCATCAGGCAGGTGTCGTTCAGGTTGAAAATCAAGTTACGGGGAGGAGACGGAGGGCCTAGAAAAATGGACGAAACACACAGAAGTTAAGGCAACTGTTCAAGGATGTGCATTTAATTAAAACCAAGATCCACACATAAATAGCTGAGTGTGGTGTGAACTACTGGTGGTATGGCTTGTTTGCTCCTGACTTTTAATTAATTAGAGAGAAAAGCTTTGGACCAAGGTCATTATCTTACAGAGATGTTAAAAAATGGCAAACTGGGGCTTAATTAATTTTTTTTCTTGACATAAGGCTGATCCTTAACAGCCTGATGCACAACATGGGTCAAAAGTCTTTTTTATGTTTTTGTCTACAAGACAGAAGAAGAATATAATAGCTTCTAATAATAACAACTAAATAATTAGTTTATAAAATGATAATGGCATGGATGGTGAGTTTGCCTTAAGCAATGCTTTGAATAAAATTGAATATGAATATGCGTTGTGATTTTAAAGGTTTGGAAAGTGTGCGACAAACAAATCCAGTCACATTTTGTTATAATGTTTTCTTAAGTATGTAACCAGTGACTTCATCTTGTTATAATGACTTTCTTTCTTGCCTGTGGTTGGAGTTTCAGCACAGACTGGACTTTACATTCAGACACACATGCCATTTGGTGAACATTAGGGAAAGTACACAGATTCCATTCAAGATTAAGAAATATGCAGCAAATCACTGTTTTCATTGCATCTTTACAGAGTTCTTCTGTAAACCAACCCCCGCACCTTTCCATAACCACAACCAAGTTTAGTCAGTGTGTAAACTACAAATGTTTCATAAAAATGTTGTTAAAAATAGCTGATATTCTAAACTGAGTGGCAGTTCTGCACATACTGTGTGTAATTTACACAAATTAATTACTGATTTGTCAAATTTAATTCAGGCACAACATGACAGTAATAAAATGCCTTTTTGGTGAGAATTTAGTCACATGTAAACAGTTACTGCTGAGATAAGGTTGGAGTACAGGTTCCTCCTCTGTAGTGGCATTAAAACGGCAATTAATTGTCATCAGAGCCTTTGATTTTTTTTTTGTCCGTTCCATTTTGTTTTATGTTAATATGATATTAATTCTTGTACACATTTAAACATGGTAGATTGCAGTAATGGTATCCGAAAAAGGAGAACAGGAAGTATGTGATGAGCGACTGCATGGTGGACTATGTGCAAAGGACTATAAATTATATATGATTACAAACCAACGACAATATTATAATGAACGTCATATTCTATTACTGCAGTTACATTCCCCTAAATCCTACACACTCGACTTTTCAAAGTGTTTTTAAAGTCACAGAGTTGCCAATATCAGTGAGGACAGAGCATATTCTTACACACCCAGAAAAAAAAAAAATTGACCCAAAATTGATCCCTGAGGCACACCGCGGGAAGAAGCAGAATAGTAGATGCTGCAGAAAAATATGAACACTGCCTGTTAATATATATTTAATAAAAAAATGTAACGGTCCACATTCAAAATACACTCCTAGATCATGGCTGTGAATCATAACTCATAAGCTCTGCTCTGCAACTTATTTCGCCTCATGTTTTGCTTCTGTGAGGACTTTGTGTGTGTTTGTGTGCCGGGGTAAGCAGTGCGCTATAGCAGGCAGCCAGCTGTCAACAGGGTGGAGTTAAAAGGCCTGAGGGACTTGAACACTCCCATCCTGCCAAGCTCACTGTCTGCCTAGACAATGGGATGTTTCCTTCTCCTCCACCATCCCTCCATCCCTCCTCCCTCACTACCTTTGCACAAAAATCTCAGCAGACAGGAAAGCTCCTCCTACCCCTCCTCCACTTCTGTCAGCTTATGTCCATTCTCTCTTCCTTTATCTCCTTCTGTCTCTATCGGCCATTATCTCTCCTCCTCTATTCTCTCCATCGAGGAGAATCCACCCACCTCCCCTCCCGCAGAGCAACCCCACTGCCATCAATCAGCTCCTATTCTCCTCCAGGGGGAGATCGGTATCAGCGTCCTCCTTCCTTTCTCTCTCCGGTGTCTACTCCAGCCAGCTTTTACACTTTCTCCTCACCTTTATCTCTGCTCATGTGACATCCCCTCTTTCTCGCTCTCTACCTTTGTCTTCTTCTCGGGCCCTCGGTCTTTAATCTCCATTTCCTTCTTTTCCTTCAAGGAAACCGTTCATGGTTCTTGCCTGGAAGCCCTTGTTTAAAATGCGTCACATCGATGAGACAACATAAGGCTCACAACTTGTAAGAAGAGATATGGTAGACTCCTCTTCCTTTTTTAGGTTGTCACACTCCCACAAGCTGCATCAGGCCTTGAGGACTTAACATACGCTGGAAGATGTGGCTCAACAACCAAGAACAACTCTCACATTTTAATATTTTACTCAAAACGATACCCATAATTCAATATTTGTCATGTATTCCATTTACGTAGCCTCATTTACAGTAGGGCTGCAGTTTTTGCTGGTGTCAATATACTCTGTGTCAGTTGGGTAGTTTCAGTTTATTTCAAATGTGCAACAAAACAAAGTAATTCTACTTCAGTCCTTAGAAATGAAACAGACTGAAAGAAAACATGAACAACTCATAAAGCTAACGACGTTCATTTTGTCTTCTATTAAAGTCATTTTACTTTTTTTTTCTTTTGTTCAGACAGCCGGGACGAGGGGGTGCACACCCTGTCGCACACCTGGGATTCCCTCCTCCAGAGACCACCCAAGGCAGGAGAGGAGCGGTCGGCTCGACGGGCTCTGATTGGTCCGTCGAGCCGACCCGCTGATAAATGACACGTCAGCAGCATGTCCGATGACGCTTCAGAGGAAGACTGGTGTCACAGTCGAAACTGTTAAGCTGGTAACATCTACAAACCATACCTTGTCTGAACAAAAGAAAAAAGAAAAGTATGAAAAAACTCATAAATGAAAACAATCAGTACGGAAAAAAAACAATAGAGAAGTCATCACAAACACTTGCATGAATCATTAAATGTTTGTTATAAATCCACAGTAAAATAAGAGGACACAACACACAAGGTATGCTGTAATAACTAAAAACAACAACAACTAGTCTTTAATGATATTGAGTCAGTCGCTTTTTTAATTTGCTAAATGTAGTGATGGGGATGAGACCGAGTCAAGACCAAGTCTTTGAAGGGTCAAGTCTGAGACGAGACCCAGAAAGCACAAAAAGGTCTCGAGGCCGGTCTCAGACTCGAGCACTACAACACTAGCTAAATGCTTTTTCACTGTCTATTTGGACCATGCTACATGTTATTTTCAGGTTGAGAAAAGTAGGTGTTCTGTTATAAGTCAGCTGATTTATATTGGACTAAGTTTACACTGACAAAATATTCAGATTTGCCCTTACTCTGGAAAAAAAATGATAAAAATTCCTCATAGGCTGCTTGCATTATGAATTAAAATCAGTATTCTACTAATATTTCTGTTTGCCTGCAACTGTGTTTAGAGATTTTTCACCAGTGGACATTCCACTACATGATGACCACCACCCCCTTTTTGTCCTTTTAAGCACCTTCTTGAAAAGGTTTTTACCATTTATATGATAATATTTTAAAATGTAGGTGTGTTTCTTCTAACAACCAGAACCTGAAATGTGGACTTTTACTCAGAGCATCCATCTCTACCAGAGAGGATCTTTGTCTGTGCTCCAGCTCCATCCTAAAGTAGAGTGTGATGTGTACTAAAACCAGAATCACATCCACATATCCAACACGTCTCAGTCAGAAACAGCCCCATTTGGAAAAACACACACTTGTCAAATTCACAATATGGTCCCATTTGGAATATTAGTGTGAATGTAAATGTACTCACAAACATGGAAATCTTTCCTCTGTCATGTCAGTGCTCTAGGATTGTCACTCTTTACAGCTGAGTAAAGTCTAATATGAACATATCTAGGAACATCAGAAGGAGACAGGTCCCTGACATGTCTGAGTTCACAGCAGCCGCTGTGCTCTCCGAACAGCCATGATGGTTTTACTTTACCTTTACATGTATGTTCGCTTGTACGATGTTGTCATGGGGGAGGTCGTGAAGGGGAGCATTAACACTAGGTTGGTAGGTTTTATAATTACAGTGTTGATATTTTGATATTTTATATTGTCTTATTGTGTGTCTGAAGGCAGTTGCACTGATAGTCTTGTATTTTAAGTAGGATGACAGTAAGCTTTCTGTTCTATTCTATTCTATTCTATTCTATTCTATTCTATTC
>JAPQRP010000016.1:32755309-32766183 GCA_037367295.1 Apogon hyalosoma | reverse complement strand
CGCCCCCCCCCCCCCGGTGTGATAGATGAAAAACCTCCAACACACAAACACATACACACTCAGTAGTAACAGATATTAGGGAGATGGATGAAGAGTCTTTGCTCACCGGGAAACTTGATTTCAGCTCTTTATGAGCAATGAAGAAAAAAAAAAAGAGGAGAAAGTGACAGAACTAAAACACAAAAAACTAAGTTGGGGAGAAAGTCAGAGAAGTGTAAATCCAAAATGAAATGTGTTCTTTAAGCATTTATGGAACTTCTGAATATTAATGACTACTGGTTGGAAATTATGACTGTGAGGCAAGTGAATAAGGGCGCCACTCCTTTACCCTCACTTTAAAATGATTTAAGTCCAGACACTGGTGGGAACATTTTTACATTCAAACCACCTCATTAAGTCTACCAGTCTAATTCTCTTAATAATTTACCTGCACGGGCACAAAAATCTCACCAACGCTTACTATAATGATAAAATATCTCGTTTTGGATTGGAACAAATGAAGCAAATACTGAACATGAGCAAGCGGAGATTCCTCCTTTCCCCCCCCTCGTTAAAATTCTAATTACATGGTTTTGGGACGAGGTTTTTAAATTCCGTCAATTCTTTGAGGTTTTGCTTTCTGAAGATCATAAAAATAAATACATTTTTAAAAAAAAGAAAAAAATTCCTCTTGTGCAACAAAATTATGTAACACTACAAAAATCTAAATCTTACCAAATGTATTTTTCTCATTTCTAGTCAAAATATCACATCACACTTAAAATAAGACATAATCACCTAAAGAGTAACTTTTCAGTGAGATATAAGAACATATTTTTAGACAATAGATTATGAAAATCGTATTTCAAGAAACCTTACCAAGACAAGAATTGTTCAGTATGTATGAGACTAAACTGTATGTCAAGGAATTTGTTCTAATAAATGTTAAAAAAAAATAACAACAACAACTGTGTTTTAATTAAAAAAAAATTTAAAAAGACTTGAAATTTTTTGCATATTTACTATCAAAAACAACTGTAAATGTCTGTAACAAAACATTTTGAGATTGTAGAAATAAACTTTCAACTATTTTACACCTGCTCAAACATGCTTTTTGCTCTTGAACATTCAGTATCTATATTATGGCTTCATATTTTTTATTATTTCCATTATTTTGTTTTTTTTAGCCTATGTGGAAGTCTTTGAAACAGTTCCTTTCTACTTGAGTCCTTAGTCTCGTATAGTGTTGGAAAGCTCTGGATCACAGCTTTCTAATGCCATTTGAATTTTGTGGATAGTGCAAACAGTTCAGGAGTTACAGTAATTTGAATGCTGTGAAGTGCAAAATGCAGCATCGGAGAGATTATGTTGTTAAAGGGTTAATGATTATTTTATTCCAGTGGATGGGACACATTAGGCAGCAAGTGAATATTTAGCCTCCAAAGTTGATGTGTTAGAAACAGCAAAATGGGCAAGACAACATCATTAACACCCCTTTAGCTTCGAAATGTGTTACCACCACCTACTTAGGTTTTTGGGGGTTTTTTGTACTTTTTTTGTGCTGTAAACAAAACGTTGCCTTAACTGTGATAAAACACATCATTACTGAACAAACACATGAGAATGCACATATTTTCACCTAATTTACAGGTGAAAACAGCTTTAACTTGCCGCTTTCCGTGTCAAACTCTTTTTAATCTTGTCATTTAAATACACTTTTTTGATTTTAACGACTTGCTTTACTCTATTTTAATTTTAATGTTTTTTTTTATGACTATCATTTTTTATTCCTTTTTTCCAAACATATCACATATCAAATACTAACATTAGAGTATTAGTAAATTACCCACCCGCAACCAGAAGGGTCTTAATATCGATATAATGGCTTTTTATCCCGCTCATATCAACTTTGAGTATCCATGTAGACATTATATACATGCACCATAAACATCTACACAGAGGTGTCTAATTATAACGAACACACACGTATACATAAGTATGTGATCATTGTCTTTTCAGTGTGACTCCTCTTGGTCTTTGAGATCTGAAGATTCCAGGTATTTCTTCCATTTCAAAACATATTTTTCTGTCTTGTCCTGCATCCTATATGACATTCTTTGATCATTTTAATTTTAATGTATGATTTTAATATAATTAACGTCCTTCTTTTATTCTGTGAATGCATTTTAAAATCATGTTTTATTGCTGATCATTTTAATGTCTTTTTTCCCCTTTTTGATTTAAATGTAATTTCAATGCCTCGCTTTTTTCTGTGATTTTTTTTTGCCTTTGTAAAGCACTTTGAGTTACCCTGTGTATGAATAATAATAATAATAATCATCATCATCATCATCATCATTAATATTATTATTATACATTTTAATTATAAGCACCTTTCAAGACACCCAAGGACACTGTACAGCAAGATAAAACAGACAATGCATAAAATACAAATAAGCAAACAAATAGTTGAAAGACTAATAAAGACTAATATATATATAAAAACGACGATGTAGAATGGAGCGCAAAACGTATGGTGGGTAGGCTACTCTGAAATATGAATAGTGCTATACAAATAAACTTTCCTTGCCTTAAAATCTTATTGAGCCTTTACAGCATCATGATGAAGCAGAATCAAACGGAACAAATAGAACGACTACATTAGGAAATGAAAACAAAAAAATATGAAGGCCAATAATCTGAGGTGAGCGCTCCCCTGGCCTTCAGTCGTTCGGTCTGTGACAGGTTTAACTAAAGCTGTTATATCACTCTACTCGGAACCACTGGGGCAGCGGTTTAGCCTCGTAAAACCACTGCTGCAATCGGTTAATTTGTTTGTTGGTTTAAATCCAAAATAATGCACTAAACGCCACAGTGACACAACAACACAGGCTGCAGAGACGCCCCTTTTTTTCTGTGAATTCTAGTAAATTTAAGAGGCTTTAGGGCAGTGGTTCCCAACCTTTTTTGGCCCGTGAACCCATGTCAACATGACAAATTTCTGGTGACCCCAGACATTCAAAATGAAGACTCTTTTTTTTTTTTTTGGCTAAAATTAATTGTTTTTGGATCATGTAATAGTTTGCTATACTATGTTGCAAATAAACATTAATCTTAGATGAGATTTAGTCTATATAATGTATATTATTATTGACAGAGGCAGTAAAGCCAGGTGTAGATTACTGCACAAAGTGAGAATCTGATTTTCCTTGGTCAGGATATGTACAGTCAGTCTGGATTTTAATGAAATTTTCAGGAAATGTTGATACTGGCACAAGGACCAAACGATTACATTTTGGTGGTGATGGGGGGACGACTGAGTGCTTTTCTAGTTTTTTTAATCAATTACTAGAAATTTCAGGCGACCCTGTCTGAATTCCAGGCAACCCCACGGTTGAAAAACAGTGCTTTAGGGGTTTCTGCTCCCAGAAGGAAAAGACTGAAGATGGGGAGAAAGAACGGCACAAACATTCTACATATAGTGTAGTGGACCTCTTAAGCATATGCAGGTCACTTCAGGGTCGCATTCAATTCATACTCAAAACTGATAGACGTTGCATTTAATGTGTAATATGAACGAGCACACACAAAAAATCAGATTTCACCAAAAAATCTGAATTGTGCATTAAGACCTGCTGTCTGAACGCAATATAAATTTGACTAAGAGAAAATTTTCCATACTTTAATACTTTCATTCAAAGTTCCAGACTTTTCAAGGTCTTGGAAACAGACTCTGTGTGAATACATTTCTGGAGAGAATGTTCAACAGAAAAGACATTGATTGTTTTCGTCTCCGTGTGGACAAGGCCCAAGTCCAACATGATTACACGATTCAGAGTTCTTTTCTTATCGTCACGCAGACCTTTCCCATGAGGAACCCAAGCCCTGAAGCCTGTTAAACTCACAAGAGTTCAATGACAAAGAGAGACATTCTGCAGCCGGTGCTGTTGTGTTTCTGTGGTGTTTTAATCCGTTATTTCAGATGCAAATTAACCATCGAGGTAACAGTTTTAAGAGGTAAAACTGATGGGTTCGTGTGAGTCCAGTGTTTTTGAATTGAGTGATTTAACAACTTCAGTCTGACCTGTTGAAATATGAGCAGTGTTTGGCAGATTCTGAACGACAGATGGACTGAACACCTGATTGGAGGCTTCAACACTTTAAGTACAGCTTTACATCAGAAGGTGGTGAGTTGATCCGTTTTCACCTAAAATATGCACATTTTAATATATTTGTCTATTTTTCCTGTGTATTCTCACCAGCATTGATGCGTTTCATTTCATCGTTTTTGTATTTGGTATCACTTTAATCACTTTCACTCAGTCTCTTCATTTCTGCATCTGTTGTACTCCAGGAATATGCATTTGCTTCTGGTTGAATGCATTGTACACACAGCTCAGTCGGATGTTTGACTATTTAGGGAAGCATAAGATCGAGCCCTGCATGTCTTAACCTCAAACAATTTAGGATTATTTTTTCCCTCTGCTTCAGTTTGTGCCCTGCGTTTCACTCCTGCCTAGTATTCCTTGCAGATTTCGTGCAATACATTTGACCTCAGTGGTATTTCTATGCTGACTGGTTGTGATTTCATTGATTCCTCAGCTTTGATCTGGTAAATCCCAACGTTATAAATAGTAACTTTTCACATTCTGCTCTTACTGAAGCAAATACACAAAGTACGCTTACATGCCATGCCTCCTAACTATTGTTGTGCAAGTTACTTCCAAACTGTAATACACTACAGATTACTTGTTACTGTTATTTAAAGGGCTCATATTTATCTAAACCCACTTTTATTAGTCTTTGGTTCATTTATTTGTGTTTTTGGACCCTAATAGTTCATAAAGTTTGAATTTGAACCCTCCAGGTGCTGCAAAACTATCTTTATATTTATTTTGGAAAAACGCGAGTGGATTTCTACAATCTGCTTCAATTCCTGCTTAATTTGTTACATCTATAACTTTTTACGTCACAAAATTTGCACATATAAGGTCAAGACTTCAGACGAACATTTCTCTGAATATGCCCTAACTGTTTATCAGCAGTGGTTGGAGTAAAAACTGAAAATATGTCCAAACTTTGATCCGATTACCTAAAATATTCAGTTGTTGGTTGAACGGGACAGAGCAGCACAACCAACAACCTGGAGGGGGAGGGGCCTGAAGTGGCTCATTTGCATTTAAAGGGCCAGCGCTCAAAACCACCTTTCTGGTGTCATTACTCAGAAATAACGTTGAAGATGGACCTGTGGAGTTGAATTAATGAAGAATTCAGACCCAAGCAGAACATTTACAGTTTATGTAGAGCACAGGGACATGTTTGAAAATGCATAATTCCATTTAAAAACGCAAAATATCACTGCTTTAAAAGTAATTCCTTACCTTACAATATTACTGTCTCAGAATTGTTTCCTGTATTACTTTGGAGTTACATGTAGACTCTCATCACAAATGGCGCCCCCCCCCAAATACAACACAAGGGAGAGCCTTGAGCCTTGAATTTGTGCCCCGAAGTACATGTGAACGGATAGCTCAGTAAGCAACGCTACGGTCTACAACAGGGGTCCCCAAACCCTGGTCCCTGGATCGGTACTGGTCCATGGATCATTTGGTACCAGGCCGTAAAGAAAAGAAAACTGTGGTTAATATTAAAGCAAAGTTTTTCCATTAGTCTTGCGGAGATTTTATTTTGAAAAACAACCGTTTCCACACTCGCCTCACGACCGCTCTTTACTCTGGTGTGCCATTTCACACATCACTAACACAAGCTACCCCTTGAAAGAAATAAGCCAAAAACAAAATTCTCTTGAGATCTTTTTCGGGAAGAAACGAGAAAACGACGGGGCTGCAGAAGGGTCACAGAGTGCCTGCAAACAGAAAGCTGCATTTAAAAGGAAATATCACAATTCCTGCCTAAGGTACAGGTTCATCGCAACAGGTGACACAAGCGCCACACCCACGATGAGTAATTTGCAGTGACCAACTGGCTAATGAAGCCATGAAACCCTCAAAACTGCTTCGGCACGTCGATCCATGTTTTAGCCAACTTCAAACCTCTTTGCATTCTGGATAAAAGTCAAAGCAGAATATCTGGACATCGCTACAAAAGCACTGAAAGTCCTTCCTCCGTTTCCAACCTCATATCTTTGTGAAGCTGGGTTTTCTGCGATGACAGACACCGAGACAAGACTACCGAGTAGACTGGATATATGGAACATAACTGGAGTGTATGTCTCCCATCACCCCAGATGGGACCATCTAGTTGCATGGAAACAAGTCCAGGGTTCCCACTGATTCTGCATTATGGTGAGTTATTATACTGTAGAATCATTGTAATATCTTGATATACAGTGTAATTGTTTCAGATTACATGTTCTGAACTGACTTTTTTTTTTTTTTTTAATTGGAACCCTCAGACCTCTGCCTGGTCTACAGAAAATGTTCATGCATGAAACTGGTCAGTGGTACAAAAAAGGTTGGGGAACACTGGTCTACAATGTTCCAATCCCAGCAGGAACGCTTGCATTTTTTTCAACATTTTACACGTTCAAACAGGGGGCGCAGCACCGAGGACGCCGGTAGATAAATCCACAATCGATAAAGAATTCTAACTAGTCATAAAAATGTTAGCTTACCTTGTCATCGCTGATCACAGGGATCATGCTAATGCTAAGTAGCTTCTGTAAAGCAGGGTTAGGGTTAGTAATGAGCATAAGTCCATGCGCACAATGGACCATCTTCTGCCGTCTGCACCCATTGGCTGAACACCAACAGGAAATAGAACTTTACTGACACATTTTTGATTCTTTAAGGTCTTGCTGTTTTTAAGTTTTTTTTGTTTGTTTTTTTTTTCATTTGGTCAGTTAAATTATGGGCGAAAAGTGTGTTGTAATGCAAGCGCTATTGAACATGTACTGAGTAAAATATTACTGAAAATGGATTAGTAATACCTTAGACTATTGCATTACAGCAAAAAGTAATCTGTCACTGTAATGCATTACTTTTGCAACATGTTACTCCCAACACTGGTTATACATAGGAACTTTTCCCATTCTGTCTGAACTGGAGCAAATACAGCGTCAGAGCACACTTAAAGGCCATGCCCTCCACACACCTCCGAACCACCTCCACCTCCCTCTCCTTGTGTTTCCGAGTCTCTGATTGTAGAAGTGGAGACAGGTGTGAGGGAGTCAGGCCACCAGCTGCCGTTCTTCACCACTCAACTCTGCCATAAATACCCAGTTCCAACTCCGCCACTCCACTGGATCGTAGACTCAGCGTCACACTTGGTTCCAGCTGTATCTGTTTCTAGTGTTGTCTAGATTTAGCCCGTTAGCACTAATTCCCGTCTTTCTTCTGCCTGGACACCTGCAGCCGCTCTCCACCTGCTTCAACCACAGACCCTTACTCACCTCTTCCACACTATCTGGCTCCCGCCTTCAAAACCCTCCCCCTCCCCTGGCTCGGCTGAATCGGCTCCTACTGTTCAGCCTACGCCTCCCGGCCGTCTCCAGAATGCTTCAGCCCAGATTCAGCTCACGGATTTGGGCAAACTCCCCGCGCTCCAGCCTCTGTGTCCTGCACTTTGGCTGCGTTCACACTGCAGACAGTGGTGGACCAAATCGGAGCTTTTCACACATGTGACTCACACTGGATTTTTATTTTTTCATAAAAGTGGCACAAGCACAATGGCTATATCTACACTGCAGGTTGAAATACTCACATTCTGATGTTCTGGTTAACTAAAGCTATTTTTGCATGGTTGTTCACATTATAATTTAACCCATAAAGACCCAGTGCTTCTTCTGTGGCAGTGCCCAAATAAATCTTTCTATTTAATCATTTTTCATTGATTTATCACCATTTATTAAAATATTATCCTCTGTATTTTGTGATTTTTCAGTGTAATTTTTGTGTTTTCCTATGTAAAATTTTCTGATCATGTAGATGTTCATAAAAGTAAAACATAAACACAGACAAAACAAACAAACAAAAAAAACCAAAACAAATGTCTGGTGCCTCTAGTCAATTGACAATAATAAAAAAAAAAAAACAAAAAACAACTTTTGAATTTGTGCTGCTCAGAATGTTGTGAAACATCAGCTATGGGTCAGAAATGGGGGAAAAAAAGTCAGATTTGGGCCAGTTTTGCCTGCAGTGTGAACGCAGCGGGAGAGTCTGAGCTGATCAGTTCAGATCTGGACCACTTCGACATGTGGCTCTCAATTAGACGCAAATCTTTAATATGTCCATGAGGTTCTTTTGAGGCAGATTCACAATGTAAATAACATTCTTCTCACTTATTACAAGATGTAGGTGAGTTATAATCAAACTATACTGCCGGCCTCAGTTTTCAGGAGGCTTAGGCTCTGTGTAATATTATTACTGTTTCTTATCTGACTAGAAACTCCACATTTTTGCATAACTTTGGACCAAATGATTGCAATATTTTGGCCACGGCTGATGGAGTAAACACTAGCAGTTTTCCTTAACTGACCGTGCATCTGTGACTGCTGCAGTGTTTTCATTAATTACCCAGTCTGTGGCCGCCTAATTCATCTGGCTGGAGATTTATAATGAACCAAAACAGTTTTTTACACTCTAATGTAACTCTAGAGCATCTGTGTAAATAAGACTCAGTGCACACTGGAGTTCATAAGTAGGACCGGAGACTCACAGATTTAAATCATTCTTTGTCCTTTTGTCATTATTTATTCATCACTGGCAAAATGAGATATTGCACAACCTCTGCAATTTAACATGGACTAAAAAGATAGAGTCACTTTATATGGACGTAAATAAACATGTCAGCCTTACAACGTTAATACTACCAGGTCAAAGTGCAAAACTGTAAGATTCTGTAATGCACTGATACTCCAGCAATGGAAAATGTGGCCTCATTTTCTATTATTCTATTTTTTTGTATAATTTGTGGGGGGTTTTTCCAATGTTTTGTATTATGTTTGTGTCTGAAATAAACAAAGCTAACTACAAAATGGCAACGTGGTATGAAATTTTGGACAGAATTAGAAAATGTTGAAAAATTTCTCAAAAGTAATAAATTCATGCTATGTTCTCCAATAACACACTAGGGTCTATATTTTGTATTTCAGAGTATTTCCATGAGTGCCCTATAGTGCTGCTGCGATTAGTCGACGTAATCAACCATAACAATTAGCTGATGGCAATTTTTTTAGTCGACAAGTCGTTTTATTACTGACCGCCTACTTATTTCTGGCCACGGCACCTGGGGAATCCATGCCGGCACTGGTGCCTGCAGTACCTCAGAGAGAGGGGGAGGGACCCTCGTCTTATAAGCTCTTACGGTTCACCCCACCCCAGTCCATGGATCCATGCGCACCCGTTCAACACCCCCCCCCCGCCGCGATCCCCCGGTCACAATTTGTCTTTTTTTTTTTGGTAATATTTAACTTATTCATATTGTTTACATTTGTCATGGTACAGGTGACTTTGTTTGGCCCTTGAGTTGTATTCAAAATAAAATGGACACAACAAAATATTATGATTATGATATATGATTTTTTTTTTTATTAGTCGTTTAGATTAGTCGACTAATCGAAAAATTAGTCAAAAGATAAAATCGTTCGAAAACTAGTCGTTAGTGGCAGCACTAGGGCCCTATAAAGGGTTAAATAAAAAAAATGCAACGGCAAAACCAAAAAATCTGAACTAAGTACTACAAGAACATCAACATTCTATGACAGATTTAACAGTTTGACTTTTCTGTTAAATCTCATCCCCTGTTGTTTCCTATAAATGCCCTTGAGCTTCATTCGGACGTAGTGTTTAATGTGTCTAATCACAAAACTCAGTGTGTGTGGCGGTGTCAGAAGTTGGTCTATTGTGGGCTCATTAGGGACAAGTGGGGCTTAACTTTGGGGATTTTATTGACGTCTGGCAACCTCCACCGTGCCGTTGTGTTTAACCGAGTGCCAAAAGAGCGATCAATAGTTTGATTGGAGAATTATGGAAACCGATTTTCACAGTGTACTTTTAGGCTCCCAATTCAATTACAGAACATATGCCAATAAGGAAAATTGGGAAGGATTCTGACACTAGACAAAACCTGTATAACAATACTGAACATGTCAGAAAATCTTTTACATTGACGCCTCGGAAAAATGGAAGAAGTGCTCGTTTTCAATACAGTTTTCATACAACAGCCTGGTGGTTTAACTATTTGTCTTAGTCAACACTTTTCTCTTCTCTTTAGTACAATGGCTCAATTCTCTGTTAAAGCTTTGTTATACTTATGAATGTAAGAAAAAAAAGCAGGGGCTCAGACAATGCTGTGATAATAGGACACATACAGGAGGTGATTTAAGGTGGATGACGACTGGTCTGGTAACTTCACCTGTATTTGTCATTGTGACCTGGGTGCACTGAGCTGCTTTCACACCTGTGCTCGACAAAATAAAATGTCACCGCTAATAAGTTGAGGTCTGGATTTGTATCGTTATCACTGGCAGATATCTCCTTTTACAGATAACAGGACAAAATCTTTATGCCTTTTCTGTGTACCACTGTGGAACATGGTTTTCATTTGAATTTTGTACTGAACTGCATTTGCACTTTTGTCATGGACCAAAAAAATATCTTCTAAAGCAGTGTTTCCCAACCCGTGCACCGTGGCACGTAAGTGTGCCATGAGAAATCATCAGGTGTGCCGTGGATGATTATCCAGTTTCACCTGATTGGTACTCTAAGCAAGTGGTGTGATATAGATACAGTATGCTCATAAGTTTACATACCCTGACTGAATGTGCATCGGACGGTCTTGAATGTTCCAACATGACAATGACCCAAAACATAAGGCCAAGTCCACCTGTCATTGGAACAGCAGGAAAAAAGTGAAGGTGAAGGAGTGTCCATGTG
>JAPQRP010000016.1:32726642-32744798 GCA_037367295.1 Apogon hyalosoma | reverse complement strand
GGGGTGTGGGGTGGGGTGGGTGTACACAGGGTAGGGGCAGCAATTATATATGTGGGGGTGCGGTCTATAACTAATGGAACTAAGGCTGGCGTCAAGTGAAAGTGAAATTCAACATGCTTTCAACATCCGACTCCGGCTTCTGTGCCTCTATTATACAGCAGACCCTGCATGAAATTTTCACAACTTCTACCCTGTATCAAGCGGATGGCTAGTAATAAGAAGATACTGGCGTTGTCAGCCCTCAGACTTCTTCTTGTGGGAGAAGAAAGATTCCGGTCCTCTCATTCACTGATTTGCTAGTCAAGGGCTATCCCTCCACCGATCAGATTGGTCAGACTCAACGACTGGGTAATGGTCGATTGCACATGTTGAATTGGCTGAAAAGAATGGCGACAGCATTAACGGCGGCCAATCGCACAGAACACATTAAACAGACTCATGTCACCAACCTCACCAGACTGAAAATCGGGTTGGTGTGTCTTCGCCCTTAGTTATGTTAGTCCGACTAAACCTGGACTTTAAAAGTACGTGTAAACATGTTAACTCAACTGAAATCTAAGTGTAAACAGTCAGACTAATACACCTAGATAATGGGATTGAAAATGTGTCTACTCCTGCGTTTATACAGACTAGTCCGACTGGAATAGGACGAGGTATTCTGCACATGCATTAGAGCTCTGCACCAAATCTTGACCAGGAAGTCGAACATTATGCTTCTCATCTGCATGAAAACAGAGTGGACTGAAAGTATGTAATATACAAATGTGCAATATTGTCCATTGTTATGCCAGTTTACCTCAGGGTTGATGACTCGCTAGCTCACTACTGACTGCTGTGGTCTGAGATGTCATAGGTCAACCAGATATGGCCCTACACAAACAAGCTGGAGCAGAATGATGTTTATTACCATGTAGGTAAACAGGGTTCAAATTACTAGGAATTTGCTTCAGTGGTTTGGTGCATACATAGAACATGGAGTAGGTAAGAAGCATGCAGTAAAAAATAAAATAATGTAACATAAAAGAAAATAAACAAGTAAGATAGATTTATAGAAGACTGTCAAATTTTTCAAAATATATAATATACAATGTGGACAAAACCAGTGGGTCTGAGTGAGGTATAACGGTATCGGTCATGGTTCTGTACAAATACTGCAAGTAACTAACAGTGCAATCCTCGAAAGAGTGTATATCGCCACCTAACGTGGCAGACATGGCATAATTTCAACAACAAATCGATGCATGTAGACGCATGTAGACAGGGACAAAGACAATACTCCAATCACATAGTGCATATAAACGTACTCACTGTGGCACAGATGCAAATATAGAAGTATCACTACAGAGGGACTCAAATAAACTCATTAGCTTAGCAACATCAGTGCTACACGTAATTATGCTATACATAATTACACTGGTAAATGGGCCATTTAAAATGAATGTTAGCCAAGTAGGAAAAGTTTTGACAGTGCTGTAATTCATTTTATTTTGTTATTTATTTTAACACAGACTGTCAGTTTGGCTACTGTGGAATACTTTTTATTTGTAAATGCATTGGAGGCGAAGCGCGAAGTTGATCTACTGGAGCAGTTCTCACAATTGAATCAATGTTGAGCACATTTGCGTCCAGATTGTGATCTTTACTTCGTTACTTACAGATAATTCACTGCAAAATATTAGCCTCATATCAGCCATTCCTCACCGGTTTTGGCTGCTAAATAACCCTCATTAATCAAATGCTAAAAGTAGATATCCCTTAAATATTTGGGATGTTATATGTAGTGAAATGTACTCTGCAGACATACAGGATGAAACACACAAACACACCCACAACACAGTGCTTCTCCCCTGTTTTCATAGTCTGCTGCTCTCTGTAAGAGGAAGCTGTCAGAGAGATGGGGAGGGGGTGGAGAGAGAGAAAGTCAGCGAAAATGAAGAAAAGAGAAGAAAGAGATATCAAGAGGATTGGGGAAGACAAGATGAACAGCGAGTGAGTCACAAAACAGTAAGACAGAGTGGACGGAGAGGTAAAAAAGTAAACAAAAAGGTAAAACAGATTGTGAGGATGATGTGTGTTTGTGCTACGGCGCTTGAGGGCTAAATAATAGAGAAAATTGCTCAGAAGAAGACACATTAAAGGTAATGCTCGGAATAAGAGTAACTGGTGAAAGGAGAAAAAGTCAATAATAGGAGGAAATAATAAAACAAAGACGACACGCTACACTGAGAAACCGATTACATCTCCAAACTAAGTAATGCAATATAAGAATATTTGAGGACTAATATGTTTGATTTCTTTGGTTAGTGTAATGATGCCCATTTGTCTCGCTTTTTGACAGATGGATAGGCAGATTAGAGTCAGAAGATCCATCATATACATTTCCTTGACAGGCGACCTTTTGTGGCCATTAACATGACAGTGCTCTCCAGGAAAGTGTTGCATTCAGCAGTGAAACAGATGGTGCTGTGATATTTTTTTCACCACAACATAAAGTCTTGGGGAGGAGGTTGGACGTGGATGGATGTGTGCACTGAGACTCAAACTCCGAATGCAGTATCACAGAAAAGACAAAGACTTTACCAGAGGTGGAGGATGCTGTGACCTGATAACTGATGACCAAACACTCTCACACCTTTATTCCATTTGGACTGGGAATGAGCACTATCACAACAACTGTCACAACATTAGTTTCTGTCAACAGTTTCATTGGGTTTTTTTATTTGTTTTTTCTTGCTAAGATCTTGTATTGGTGATGGAGACACATAAAGTCTTCCCCATCACATCCTAAAGACTCTCAGTGTGGTTCAGGTCTGGACTCTGTGGTGTCCCATGCATGTGTAAATCGATGTGTCGCGATCCCTGATCCATTCTTTCATAATCTGATCCTCATGAATCCTTGTGTTGTCATCTTTGAATATGTCTGTGTCATGAGGGAGGAAAAACTCCACTAGTGTTCAGACCTGATCATTCAGTATATTCAGATTCAGCTGACCTCACTGACCATTGACATAATCTCAGGTTCAGCTGGCCGAATTTTTCAGATACATAGCATTACTGAACCTAGACCTGACCAACTGAACCAACCCCAAATCATAACACTGCCCCCACTAGCTTGTACTGTAGGCACAAAGCATGATGGGTAGTCACTTAACTGGCCTCTCTTCATCACTCTTAAAAAGGTCATTGATTGTCACCAGAAAAGGTTGCCCGACTGATCAGTCAGCTCCCGTCTCCCCGACACGGTCAAAAAAGCGTGGAGAACACACCAAATCGACTACCGACTTGAGCCTACGGTCTGCGCTTGCGCAAGATGTGAAACCGGAAATGACGGGACATCTTTCTAGACCAAAACACAGAGCTCGCTGTCATCAGTCGTTGTCTGCAGAGAGTTTTGAGTAGTCAAGAAGATTATTGTACTCGAACGGATGGCTAGTAATGAGAAGATACTGGCGTTGTCAGCTCTAGGCCTTCTTCTTATGGAAGAAGAAATATGTTGCAGGCGAAAACTAAGGAGAAATTGCACTATGCTAACAATGCTAACAGTGTTGACTTCATGGAATGAATGAAGTCCACAGGCTACACTAACTGGCACTCATTCAGATACATTATGAGCAGTTCATGGCCTATTATAGAAAACAATAATAGTGTGAAGGACCTCGACATAGCTGGATTCACATGGAAACTTCTTGTTCACTGAGTCACTAGTCGAGGGCTATCCCTCCACCAGATTCAGATCTGGCGACTGAACGACTGGTAGTGGCCGATTACACACATTAAATCAGCTGAAAAGACTGGTGACGGCATTAACAATGACCTATCACACAGAACACACCCAACAGACTCATGTCGCCGACCCCGCCAGACTGCCAGACGACATCCGACCGCCAAAAATCGTGTTGGTGTGTCTTCGCCTTAAACTGCTGAAAAAAAATGCAAGTGTTCCTGCTGGGATTCAAACATCGTAGACCGTAGCGTTACTTACTGAGCTATCTGTCCACGTGTAATTCAGGGCACAAATGTATGCATCCCAAGGCTCTTGTACTGGGGGGGTTATATGCACCATTTATGATGAGAGTCTGTATGCAATTCAAAAGTGATACAGGAGTCATGTAACGCATTACAATTCTGAGACTGTAATATTTGAAAGTAATTCCTTACCTTACAATAACAGTAACAAATAATCTGTAATGCATAACAGTTTGGAAGTAATTTGCACAACACTGGTAAATAGTTTAATGTATTTTGATGCCTTTGAACACGTACACATTGAACTCTGGTTTGGTGGTTTTAAATGTTGCCCCAAATACCCATTAAGACTCATCCACATTGCAGAGTTTCCGGGATGTACAGCCTTGTTTTAGGATTTGTCTTCTGGGTTTTAAGCTAGCTTGTTGCTGTCTCTCACCCGTGTCTTCCTGTCTCTGTCTGGTAACGCTAGGAGACATCTTTCCTTAGCAAAGCCATCTGACTCCAGTCTGAAGTGTTTAAACAAGCCTGACTGGAAATGAGCGCAGACAGAGCGGGATTGTCTGGCCTGCTCGATCAATTAGGACAGAGGAAGAAGCAAAGAGATAGAGGGAGCCGGAGAGGGAAAGCATGTGGTGAGGCGCAGCTTTCAGCATCCTCGGAATTTTTATGAAATGTTAAGTGCATTTTAGAGCGCTTGCCAGACAAAACATTAATCTCCAACGAAACCATATCCCTCTAACAGGCAAGCCTCGGCTGACCCCGAGTGCCCCCGTCCACCTTCCCATGTAGATTCCAAGATCCACGAGACTCAAATTTGCTGTGAAACCTGAGAGGAAAACAAGATGCTTCTCTCACCCATTGGTCTCTCTTTGCCTGTAACTGAGACAGAGAGGATAAAGAGTGGAGCTTCAGGGGATGAAGCACAGCCAAGTGACCCCGTGTCTCTTTTATCATGGATCTAAATGCATTTCACTGAGAAAAAGGAAAGAATATAGATGAAGAAAGCACACACGGGATGGGAGTTTTTCGCTTTCAACTTCCTTACCTTATTAGACATATGATATCAAACTAGAGCAGTTTTACATACAAAGATTATACACTGTCAATGGTTTCCTGTCAGCAGACATAATGAGTCTGTTTCTGTCTGATATTTTACCAACACGGGGTAAATAACGGTCATATATTTGCCAATAATCTGTCTTGGCTTCACTTCGTCCCCAGATGTATACTTTATAAGTGGGTTTTGGAAGTCTTGGAGACAAATGATATCAGATTCAGGGACTTTGCCATCTCTGAGAGTTTAGCGAATTGATACCAAGGGTGAAAGGGAGACGGAGGGAGGAGGAAAGTAGGCGTTTTTGTCCTGCAGTGCTGTGATCAATCTTCTGGCACAGCGTTTTGTTACAACATGCAGCAGAATTCCTATCCATCCACACCCTCCGCTGGGAGTTTGAAGGGTGAGTGGTGACTTATATTCAGATTGAATTAGCTAAAAGGGAAGGCTTCCTGCATGCCCCACCAGCAGTTTCATTACACAGAAACATGTAAGGTCTACCTACCTACCAAGAGAATTAAGCGATAATGTAATTTCAGCCAGTGAGCCTGTACACTGGCACATCAATTGCTGTATCCCTGAACATGAGATGGAAATGATTTGCCCTCACTAGAAACGTTTTGGTGATTATAATATGTATGAGAGTCATTTACATTTTTGGTATGCATGATGGGTTACCCTAACCTCTGTAGCATGGAGACACGAGCAGCTGTAAAGGTTGTAATCTACGTGTAAAAGAGGCAGTTGACCACCTGCTGACATGAAAATACCATGAAAAGGGTCGACAGTTTGGTGGACATCTCTAACTTTCAGAACGAATCAATCACCTGTATTAATATTTCAGATTTTTAATTTGGGATTTTACACAGGCGGACCTCTTATATTAAAAACCTGTGGACGGAGAGCTAAGGCAGCCGTGAACTAAAACTGAGAAGTAAAGTACGCCGCTGCCAGTTCTACTGTTACAGGCTCTCAGACTTTGATGTACCTCCTGCAAAGTTCAAAAGAGCTCAGGGTAGTCCCACTGTGAAATTGGTAAGTGCTTAAGGGCCGTCTGCTTGGCATTTTAAGCACTTTATGCACACTTCTTAAGAACGCGCACAATTCTAAGGAGTTACTTAAGGGAATGGCTCATAATGCACAGTGGTCAAATAGTAGCAACAGTCGAATTACAGTGTAAAAGATCATCGAAGAAAGGACATTTTACAGTGTTAACCCTTAATCGCGTAACCGCCTGTTTTTGGTCATTTCCACATTTATTACAAGACAGTGACAGCAACAGTTCCATCAAGGACAGTGAGTCAACAGTCTCAGGTCCAATGTGGTCTACAGGGTCTGAAAGGTCCACCTCTGCTTTGTCACGCACCATGAAGTAATGGTACTAATGTAAGGAATGATGTTCAAAGGGATAACGTGGATGTGGACAGGGGTCTGGATCAGCACTGATGTTACTGTAATGTTCTAAAATACATATTCCTTTTACCTTACGTGGACTTTCTTGTTTTTTTTTTTGTTTTTTTTTTATACACACTACCAGTCAAAAGTTTGGACTCACCTTAACATTTAAATGGCATGAGATGGACCGCAGATGGTCAACAAGTGCTCAGCATCACTAGGAGCTCCTTCAAGACTGTTATACTGCATTTCCACTACATGGTACTGGCTCAACTCGACTCGACCTTTTTGCGTTTCCATTAGGAAAAAGGACCTGGAATCTGGTGCCCGGTACTAGTTTTTTGGTATCACCTCCATCGAGGTTCCAAGCGATACTAAAACATGTCGTATAAACACTGCAGACCACTGATTGGTCAGACAGTTGTCTCTGTGACCCGCTGGTTTACAAAACACAGATGTGGAAGTTGACAGTAAATATAGCGGTACATTAGTCCACATGATGACAGGCCAAAACTACACCATGGTCGGTCGAGGAGATTCAGTTCTTGGTGGCCAACGTAAAAATTCAGACGAGACAACACGCAACGAGTGAGTTTATCAACAATTTCCTGAGTAGACGACACGGAAGTTACACGCCGCACTGCTATGACGAACAGGTACTGGAAAGTTGGTAGTATCCTGTAATGGAAACGGAGCCGAGTCAAGTTGAGTCGAGTCGAGCCGAGTCGAGCCGAGCCGAGCTCGTTCCACATTGTGCAAATGCAGCATTAGAAAACATTTCAGGTGACAACCTCATGAACCTCATCAAGGGAATGTCAAGAATGTGCAAAGCAGTAATAAAAGCAAAATGTGTCTATTTTGAAGAATCTAAAATATATAAACATGTTTGAGCTATGTCAGTTTTTTTAACTCCGTAATTCCATATGTGTTCATTCATAGTTTTGATGCCTTCAGTGAGAATCTACAATATAAATACTCATGAAAATAAAGAAAAACCAGGTGAGTCCAAACGTTTGACTGGTAGTGTATATACTTCTTGGATTTTTATTTTTGCCACTTATGGGTAAGGAATCCAATATGGTCATTTCATTAACCTTGATTTTCTAAATAATAAAATTTTTTTTAAAAATTCACAAAAGTAATAAAGTCTTGTTAGGTCCTCTAATAACACACTAAGGTTGAAATTTTGAATTCCATAGTATTTCATTGAGTGCCCTATAAAAAGTTAAGAAGCACCTTTAACTGGCAATAACTTACGTCTCTTACAAATATGTTGCTGAAGCCCTAAATATGGGAAGTGTTTGACCACATCTTTAAAATATCCACTTTACTTGCTGCAGAAATGTCACTGTTTGTGCTTCCACTTTCCTGATACAGCTTGGCAGAACTCCTGCTCTTCTGCACTCTGGCACGTGGACCGATCACACAGGTGACATCAATTAAAGTCTGTGAAGGCTCAGTGCTTAGAGTTGGACTCTGAACTGATTTTCTGGCTACTGCTTTACGCATTCAGGTGCATCCTTCTTAAAATTAATGACTATCGTGACTGTCAGCCTTCAACTTCTGCCTTGAAGACCTGGAAAAGAGATTGAAAAGCCGTGGGTGCGACCCTGTCTCACATTTCACCCTTTAACCCCTAACGTGTCTGTGGTGAGCGTTCCGAATGTATTAATCATTTTAAATATTCATAAAAATTCCACTGTTTGCTCAATAGTAAACATTTCCAAATGTGCCAATAGAAAGACCTTGTTCTTTTCATAAACATCTGAGCATGCCCAGTGCACCCCCTGCCACCGGTGTAATAGGGGGCAAACACAGAGACTGACTCACTATAAAAATAGACGGTTTGGGCTTTCTTTTTTTTTTTTTTTTTTTTAAACAGTTTTCCTTGTGGTTTTGTGTTATTACCAACATGATAGCATGACTCGCGTAAACATACACCCAACTTTTAACTGACGTGTTATCTGTTCACATTATAAGCTTTTCACGCCATTCTTAGCCCACTGTCCAACCTGAATCAATGCGTCAAATACCACGCACTGAGGGTTAGGGTTATGCAAACTGAACATCTTGGCGTACATTGACACGCGATCAAATAGAGTTAAATAAAATGCGTAGGTATAGCACACCAAATGCCATAAGACCAGGCATGACATAGAACATCATTTATTAAGATCAGTCTGGTTTTTATTGTTGTCTGCAGTGTTGTGGTGATTTTCGTTTTTTTTTGTTTTTACTGTGTTTTGACCGTGTAACTGCTTTTTGGAGTTTAACCAAGTGCCGAAAACAAGCTGGACTGATTTAGAAAAAAAAAAGAACCCCAAAACAAAAGCTACTGGGCCTAAATTCAAATACTTGTTGTTGTTCAGTGTGTTCCAGTTCACAGTTCATGTTCAACATCCTAAATATCTTATTGTTGTACATTCTGAGTGTCTTATTTAATAAAAACCTGCCAAACTTCAATTTCTCTCTGTCTTTTTCTCTTATTCCATCCGGTTTTGACCCTAAAACGCACAGTAAAGCAAAACCACTGAAGCATAATGTCTCAGGGGTTAAAGGGTTAAAGACAATGTGTCAATGGTCAGAGTTTTTAGTAACAGATTAGACGATTCTGCAAACACTGGAAATCCTGCAGATGGCAACAAGTTTCCTCATGAGCCATGTTCTTTTTGTTTTCTAATTGGTTTCTAGCTGATCTCCACATAACAGTAAGAATTTTAGAGTGTTTATGACACATTCATTTGAGGTTTTGGCTCTTAGGAAAAGTAAAAACAAAAAAAAATACTGGGGATGTAACAAGGCATCTAAATAGCCAAGATTCCTGCCTGTAGGGAAGAAATAAAACTACTTTAATGATTTTTGCAGAGAAAAAACAAAAGCAAAATAGAGTAAACTCATACGACTGTGAGTAAATTACTGCCTGTTCATCACCATCATCTTTATCGTCACCATCTGATCCACTTCTATTACTTCTCTACAGACAGAACACAAACAAAACTGGTTCTGTTCTTTATGTTATTTTACTGATTAAATCCAACACCCGCCATCAAGAATTTAATTTACGACATTTGGCTTCTGCTGTTTTCTGTTTTATGACGGAGAGATCACATCTACTGGTTGTGCATAATATTTACATGAATGTTTGTGTGAACCAAGAATAAAAACTGCCCAGTGCTACTTTTGTGGCAGTTCCCAAATAAAATCTTCTCTATATTTAATCTTTCTTAAGTGATTTATCACTACTTATTATAATAATATCCTCTGTATTTTGTGTTTTTTCAGCGAACATCAGGTATTTCCCTATATTTAATTCACTGATCACGTAGATGTTCATTAAAGCTCACAGTAAAGTTGAAGGTTATTATATCAAAAACAGAGGAAACTTTAGAAACATTGACTTTTTCAGTACAATATATCATTAGTTGAACATAAACCAAACGTCTCCATCCACTGTCATTGATCCAGCTCCATGGGTTTTACCAGTGAATCAATGTTGTAGAAGATGATGGTGTTTCCATGGTAACTACGGAGCCTCTGAACGTCCAAATGGGTCATATCTGATGACCATGAAAAGATGACAAACTGTATTTTATACTAGTTATTTACATTGATTAATAGGTTTAGTGGTTCAGAAGTTATTAAACAGTTTATATCAGTAGATGGTTTTGGTCGACGGTGGCTGTTTGGGTCTTTATGGGTTAAACAGGTTTGATTTTGCCGGAACTTCAAGACAGAAAAAAAAAAAAAACGTACTTGAAGCTGCAGTGCTTGGTGATGTTTTAGGGTCACTGGGCAAAAACTCTGTAAGTAGGTTAATTCTTGTGTTGGTGCTGATGAAGATCTGGCATTGGTCCCAAAGCAATTTCACTGCCTCTAATGTGTGCTATGTGCTAGTGATAATTGCTAATGCTAGGTGCTGTGTGTGTCTGTGTGTATTAGAATGGGTAAAATGCAGAGACCAGATTTAACCTTTAACCTTTTAACCCTTTCATGCATAGCGATCACTACAGTGGTCAGCTATTCTACAGCTGTTCTCTTGTATATTCATGGGTTTTGTTGTTTTATTTGCATATCAGCCAACACAGTGGACGCTTATGCACCATCTCAAACACTTCAGTTCATACATTACTGTAACTTTGCTGGTCTTGATAAACCTGTTCTGCACCAACATGTTTGAGTGAAAATCAATTGCTAGTTATTAGACTGTAATTAACAGTTTTCTTAAACAAAAAGGGTTTTTTTTTCATATTATCTCCATGAAGTGAGTAATAAGTAAAATGTGAGAAAACATCCAATTAGCTGCATTAAAAATGTTTTTATTTCATAGTTTTCATATCACTTTCTGTTATTGCATTTTAAATACATGTTTCTTTGCATCAAAAATTAAACACGTGGTGTCCAGCTGAGTGGACATTTTGTTAACTCCATAAAAAATAGGTTTGTTAGAAAAAATTTCAATCACATGTTTTTTTTTTCCATGTCTAAAGAGGAATAAAAACACTCAGGAAAAAAAAAAAACTTCACTAAGGTTCTCATAATTCATGCATCAAAGGGTTAACCTTAGTTTAATTTAAGTAGTCCGAGAGGATGCAAGACTTCCGCTTCTACTCTAGGTTTGTGTTTTCAGGTTTTGTGTTTTCTGTACAGTCATTGTAAAAAGTTGAGGAAGTAAAACAAGTTTGGTTTTCGCAACCACTGATGTATCATCCTTCCATTTTCTGAATCAGTTAGTTCTTGTGAGGGTCATGGGAGTGCTAGAGCCTATCCCAGCTACCTATGGGCGTAGGTGGGGTACACCCTGGACATGTCACCAGTTCACTGCAGGACTGACATACAGACAAACCACTATTCACACCTATGGCCATTCACTTTGACCCATTAACCTATATTAGTGTGTGTGTTTGGATGGTGGGAGGAAGCCAAAGTACCTGGAGAGAACCCATGTAAAAGGGGAGAACGTACAAATGTGCACAAGTTTTTGTGTCAGTGTTTTCCCCATGCGTTTCTGAGGTACATCGAATAATCATTAAAAGCATTTTATAAGTTGTACTTGACAAATAAATCACATTTAAGCAAAGAATCAATTTGTGTCACTAGTCACTTTTCCACTGACCCTCAAATTGCGCAAATATAACTTACCTAATGGAAAAACGACAATTTCGCCAAAACTCTTGTTTTTCGATTAAAAGTTTTTGCGCTGGCAAGAGGTTGGTTTTTCAGACGTAGCACAAATGGTATATCTAGCAAAACTGCAATGGAAAGACCTTTTTCTGCAACTAGAGTCACGTGAATAAAAAAAAAAAAAAAAAACAGATGTTGATGGATGTTACAAAAACAAAGACGAAGAGTTTTAAAACAAACGTGGTGCGGTATGTGTGGACACACCAGGAAACCCAATCCTTTTTTAATTTAGTACGAGATAGAGGGGTAATATATGATAATAATGAATATATCTGTAAATCGACACGATATTTACATTCATCATCATGTTTATGGAATGACTTCTCGTGTCATCTCGTGATAAACAAATCATCGCATTTGTGATTTAATGGAAAAACCGACATTACGCACTTCTGTTTTTTCGAAATTTAGTAAATATCGGTAAAGTCTGCGCAAACGTCCAATGGAAAAGCGACCGCTGCTACAACTTAGAGCGCATTACTGTGATTAGAAATAAACACGAAATAGCTGAAAACAGTTCTAGAGTCAGTCAGCAACACCACTGTTTTGACACTTTTTGGTGATTTTATTCTATTTATATATTGTTTTTTGTATTTGGGATGTATTTAGGATGTCCTATAATGCTTGTTTTCCACATTTCAATGGTTGATGAAGTGAAGTTAATGGTATGAAATTTGCTGGAGATACTTTTGCTGGATATCCCGCTGTGGCTCGTCTCTTTCCTGACTTCACTGATCAGATATAGTACAAAATGTCACCTTTTCTTTCGGTCAATCGTTGTTGTAAACGTTTTCTTTTTCATTTCAAGCTGTCAGGTGGGATTTTCTTCAGTGGCCTTCTCAGCGGTTTACTGACACGTCCACGTCCAAACAATACAAGTGAAGACGCATTTTGTTCCGTTTTGACATCAAAATACAATAAAACCATATGTACTACAGAATGGGACACATTTCCTGGAGTTACATCTCAGTGTCTGTGTGTGTGTGCATCTTCTGGTGGTTTTCTATCTGACCACAGAGAGTGTGACAAATGGATGTGTCAGAGCTTGATGGAGCACTGCGATTGCTCTGCTAGGCGCAAAGCTATTACATGACTATATAGACAGGCCCAAAGAAAAATCCTGTTTCAATCAACCACACATAATCTGAGAGACAAAGAAAGATGTTCGACTGTTGATAGAAGAGTGAGGCGCTCGTTCTAGAAGGAGATCATTTCCTAATACACAATATAAATCTATTAGTGTCTCGGAGAGTTGAATTCGGATGTGTGTGGCATTTTCTCTCAGTCACCAAAAAAAAAAAAGAAAAAGAACTCAACGTGTTGCAGAGGGCTGATTTCTTAGCCCTGTTTGCGGTTTAGAAAATTAATGTCAAAGCCAAATCTCATCTTTACAAATTAAGTTTGTTTTTTTTAAGGTTATATGACAAAGCTAGTAGGAAACGGCTCTGAAGGTTACAGTTTTTAAAGCTATTACTACCAAAATCAGAAGCAAAAAACACTTAAATTAGAAATTTCACACCTTCCTTGTTCAGCTTTCTCTTCTTTGAGAGGCAACAAGGACCCCGACTCCAAAATGAAGCCAATGTGGAAGTATCTCAGTAAAACAGATGGTTATTAGTGGTGACTTCATAAAACCCGGGTGCCACAGACATACACTGGACTTGTTTCTAAAAACAATAAGTCAGTTTCTGTTTTGTTGATATTCTGGTACTTCTAAAAAAGTGTTCTGGTTCATCTTTAAATCCTTTCTCTGCTAAAAAGATCTCAGGATAAATACAGGAAAGGCTATGATTAACAGGTTCCACAAACAAGACTGTAAAATGACTTTGAAATATTATTTTAATCAAGACAGTTGAGGTCTTTAGTTTAATCCTTTTTTTTTTTGTAATTAGTTAATCTTTTAAGTTAGGATTCCTTCCTTTCTTTCACTAATTAGTGATAAAGTTCTTAGGATAGTATGGGTCACATCTAGGTCAACGCACCAAACTGACAGATTTATGAACACAGGACTTAGGTTTTACTTTAGGTACACTTTTAAATACTATTAAATAGATTGTAAATCACAGAAGATAAGATGTAAACACACTGTCAGTATAAGGTTAAATATCTGCTTGACTTCATAGTTACATAACTCTAGCCCGTTGTTGGTGACCCAGCCCACCTAGCCCATAGGGTCAGCCCATTCTTTGGGGGGTCACCTTACAATGACAATAAAATTGATCCACGTTGGAATGTCTGGATCCATTTTCCTCCTTGGTGTGGATCCTCAGTGCTGAATTGTACTTCGTTTGTGATCAGATCAAGTCAAAATTAAAGAAGGATAATGTGTGAGTGAATGAATGAATAATGGATCCACTGTACGCGCTTTGAGTATACATTCATAGAAAAGCGCTATATAAATCTAATCTATTATTATTATTATTATTATTAAATTTATAAAAATTAGACCGAAAAGAATCCTGACTTGTTCTTGGAGTTGCCAACAAAAGAACACGCTAATGACTTTGTGATGTTTAATAAGGTCACTAAACTAGCTGACCTCTGACCCCTCAGGCCCCTATAATCCCACCCCTTTTTCTCCAAATATGGTCACTTCCAACTCCAAAAAGCCAATGCGAAAACCACTAAATTGCAAATTATCTGGATCAAAACCACAATGACCTACAGCGTACAACAAGACTCGTCCAAGGAAGTTGAAGTGATCTTGGGAGGGAATAGGGGTGTGATACTATTGTCATTTTCCATAATTACTCATAAACATAACTACTCTGGTTCCACTTTTAGGCCTAGTGCTAGTTCTTGTCCTGGTCTCTAGCACCAAGCCCAGATAAATGGAGAGGGTTGTGTCAGGTAGGGTATCCAGCATAAATCTTCTGCCAAGCTAACCATGTAAATCAGAAACTCATATACATAATCACTCTGGAAATCATATTTAAAATTCTGCTTTTGCTACTTAAATGAAAGTTAAGTGTTTAAAATGTAGAGGAAAAAAATATCTGTTTTGCAAATATCTGCACTTGTGTGGATGGAGCATGTATAAATGTGCACTTATGGTTCCAAAAAAAAACAAGATGTCAGCTTCAGAATGACAGTCCATGAACCGGGAGGTGATGCAACGGAGGCTTCATCCACTATTTACAAAGTGTCTACAGTGCTGACTTTTTAGATAGTATACCGTGGTTCATACACCAGTATAACAAGTGGTCATTATGTACTTTAAACACTGCATGTTACCCAGTATTAAATGGAACAAAAAAGAAGTAAAGGAAGAGGAAGCCTGCTCTGAGCCATTATAGAAACGATCTCCATTGTTTAACATATAGTGACTGTTGTTTCTAAAGTTTCAGTTGGTAATATTTGAGGGGACCTAACTACAAAGCACCATCAAAGCCTGCTCGTACCTTGAAATAACCTTGAAGTAATTGGAGCAGCTTGAAGTCCAGGAAAAAGGTTTCAAACACAAAGACATACGTCAGTGTCACAGCAATGTATTTATTCTGATGCAAGTCAGGTGAAACAGACAGGAGTAAACAACCTGATACAGATAAAGCACCGTGACCTTGGGCTGACTTCCCACAACTACTGGACCAACACATTGTTGTTTTAGAAAGACCTGTGCGTACCTGTAGACCAAAATAGAGCAACTACTAACATTTTGTTCCAGTTTTTCCAACTAAACTAAAACCCCTTGGTTGACTAAAGAGCCTTTTTGTGTACTATATGCATTAAAACCCATAATAATCAATGCCTTTCTCAGTTGTACCCATACCTACAGAGCTGAGTCACATCATATCTTATGTCTGAGCTGAAGACAAACGTCCTCTAAAAGTACAAAAACTCTAGGACGTCTGCCTATAGACTGACGGTATGTACCATAACTTGACATTCACTCTTAATGGCTTCCCTACGGCCTGCCCGTTCCTCTGCACGGCTGACTGCTTGAATACCAGTATAAATGTACGTCTACCTGGGAAACTGCTCATCTAACTCCCTGTAAAAATATAAATGGCTTAACCATCTTCTTTGTCTAGCAGTTTCTCGGCTTGTCTTTGTATCTGCCTTTAGAAATGGTGTTACTGTCAGCATTTGACCCCATCTCTGCACCCACGGATGTGTAGTTTCTCTTTTTAGTGCACTGACATCAACATATAACTGGTAAGATCAAGGTAGGGAGGGAAAAAAGTAGGAAACAGAAAGGGGATGAGGATGCAATGGTAGAACCAGTTTTCTATGTTGCATTCCTTTTACTTGGACCCTCTAATAAGTGTTATGTCTGACTTTCTGCTCACTGAATAAAATATTTTTAACCCTAACCCATTTAGCATTAGTTTACCCATCACCCTCACAGTCCTACGGCTCCACCCTCTTTTCCAAATATTGTCATTTCTGGCCCCAAAAAGCCAAGAGTTTAACCCTTTTGTGCATAGTGGTCACTACACCAGACAGCTATTCTGCATCTGTTCTCTTGTATATATATTTTTTTGTTTGTTTTATTTGCATATTAGCCAACACAATGCACCATCTCATACACTGCAATTCATACCATTACTGTAACTTTGCTGTTCTTGATAAACCCGACCTGCAGTGACATGTTTGAGTGTAAATCAGTTGTTAATTGCTATTAGCCTGTAACAGTTTTCTTACACAAAAAGGCATTTTTTTCATATTACTTCCATGAAGCGAGTAATAACTAGTATTAGAGTATAATAAAATGTGAGAAAACATCAGATTAGCTGCATTAAAAATGTTTTTATTTCATAGTTTTCATATCACTTTCTGATATTGCGTTTTAAATACATTTTTCTTTGCTTCAAAAATTAAACACATGGTGTCCAGATGAGTGGACATTTTTGTAACTCCGTGAAAAATAGGTTCGAAATAGGTTCAAAATGTTTTGGTTTTTTTTTTCATGCCTAAAGATGAATAAAAACACTCAGGAAAAAAATCTTGACTAAGGTTCTCATAATTCAAGCATGACAGGGTTAATGGTTAAAATGCAAACCTGACTTCCAAAGAGTGGGTATTGTACACTTCTTACAAACTGTAGTCAGTACAGAATCATATCAGGAAGATTCCCAGCATTTCATAACCTATAAGTAGCTTTAAATAGAAAATAAATCACATGGTATATCCTCTTTTGTTGGCTGAAAAAAGAGAAACTGTCAGGGGCAGGGTTAATGATTAGATAGTAATTGTTATGCTCCTTTTTTCTGCTATCTGTGCATTATCGCTTTGAAAGAATAACCTCCAAGGTGCAACTAAACCCTGAAAACGGCAAGTTTTGACAAAGATTCATGTCTTTTTATGCACCGTTTTCTACTTTGGGGATTTAGTAATTTTAATACCACAATGTGGGCACGTATTCCAAAAAACTACTTCTCTCCAGACACATTTTTACTGCAGCATCCACTGGTCAGAGCCTCCAAAAACTATCCAAACCCAGAAAAATGTGACTCCATTACCAGAATTACTGTACAAGGGTGGCATGTGTATCGACAGCATCAGCACAGAGCAACCAAAGTGTGAAGATGGTCTGGCTATGTGAGTCTGATACGAATAGAATATATATCTCATCTACTGGAATAACAGCGTTATCCAAGGTTACTATGCATGATATGCACAAATGATGAAAGGGGAAACTTTAAATACTGCTACTGAAGAGTCACAATCAGCCCTGTGATTGTGAATTTACCACAGTGATGATTCAACTGCACCAACATACACTGACGTTAGAGTGGAGCTCCTCTCCAGTGATGTTTGACTGATGATTTGCAGAGAGCATACTTAGTACATTTGGCAAATCTGATTTTGACCTCTGCTACTGTAAGATTAATCACTTGTCTTTGTCATTTTCTGCAAAACTTAAAAGTGAGAGCACTGCTACTTCAGTGGTTTGTGTGTTGCTTTCTTTCTAATAAATGAAAAAAAAAAATCTAGCAGTTTTAAAAGAATTATAGCAAAAATACAATCCAAAATTCAATATTTAGAGCAATATAGACATGTTAATTCATACACAGTTCTTGCTCTGTTGTGTTTTGTATATATATTACAACATGTACAGTGTATATATGTATGTAATGAACAGCGGTATAGAGTTCTGTTTCCCATCTAAAATAGCTGATTTTTTTTTTTTTTTCTAGAAAGGTGACTGAAGTTAACACCTACAGGTTACCAATACCAGCCATGTTTCATCATTTCACATAAATATACAGGAAGGCACCAGGGAAACAGGTGATTAAATGAGCGCTCTATTATAAAAGGTGTTTCCATCTCACATTAACTCTTCTCAGACCAATTCCAGCATATTACGAAAATTAGGCTTTTAATTTAATAACATAATAATACTATAATATCCTCCTGAGACCCAGCAATTACATTTTTGTCCTCTGTAGGGGACAAAAGTTTCACAGTTTTACTTAAAAAATGCTGTCCATTGCAAAGGACGTTTCATTTAAATAAATAAATAAATAATAGTAACAAAAAAAAAGATCTGAAAATCAAGACAGTTGCTTAATGTAAAAAAAGCCAAAATTTTCACTTTCCTGGGTCTCAGGAGG
>JAPQRP010000016.1:32668748-32679654 GCA_037367295.1 Apogon hyalosoma | reverse complement strand
GACTGTTCATATCCTGACCAAGGAAAATCCAATTCTCCCTTTGTGCAGTAATCTACACCTGGCTTTACTGCCTCTGTTCATAATAATATACATTATATAGACTAAATGTCATCTAAAATTAACGTTAAAATGGTAAATGGACTGAATTTTTATAGTCTTTTATACACCTTCATGGTGCCCAAAGCGCTTTACAAAGCCTCACATGAACCCGTTCATGCACACACTTATACACCGTAGACCTACTGGGAGCAATTTAGGGTTCAGTGTCTCGCCCAAGGACACTTTGACATGTAGACAGTGAGAGCCAGGATTCAAACCACCAACCCTGTGGTCACTGGATGACCCGCTCTACCAACTGAGCCACAGTTTATTTGGTTTATTTGCAACATAGTTTAGCAAAACTGTTACATGATCAAAAACAAATTAACTTTAGCAAAAAAAAAAAAGTCTTGGTTTTGAATGTCTGGGGTCGCCAGAAATTTATGGTGTTAAAATGGGGTCACGAGCCAAAAAAGGTTGGGAACCACTGGGCTAGGGTTATATGGACCGGAGATTTTGACGTAAATTGAGATGCGATCAAACGGCGTTGGCTAACGTGAAAAGACGAAAACGCGTACGTGTAGCACGCCAAACGCCGTAAGAACTGGTGTGACGTTCAAGACGATTTCATGAGATCAGTCTCTGAAATAAGACATTTTAACCAATAACGACTTTAATTTTTTATTTTTGTACAAGCCTTTTTTTTTTGCCGTGCAGTAGAAGAACAAACCTCAGAAAGGTGAACGTCTGCGTGTTTTCGCTGCACTTTTTAAACTTTTATTTTCTTTGTGATGTGCAGAGATGAAGCGCTGCTGTCATATTTCCAGACAGCGCGAGTCTGTTCCTCGCAAAGACAGTCAAGGTGACCCTCAGCACCTGCCTTTGGTCCAGTGCACCAGATGATTGTCAGCCATGTCCAACATTGTCAATTTGGCCTTTTGATTCACACCAACACACTTCCAAGCAAACACACAGCTTCACACACACACACACAGTGATGGGGAGTGATTATTGGCTGCTGGCTTTAACACAGACCTGTTTAGATGTGACCCGGCTTAAATGATTTGACTGGTCCGAGTCCAGCAGCGTGCACAGAATGACAGCAGCGAAAGTTTAGATGCAAACCCTGAAAGTCTGGATCGAGTACAGATGGAAATACTTATTCAGATTAATTGGTTTCTTCAAGTGGCAACAGCCTATAATAGATTCACAATACAGCGGAAATGAGCGTAAAATAGAGCTGCGTTCTGCTAAAAACCTTAATAGGAGACTTTAAAATGGTAGTTCATGTGCATTTTGATGAAAATGTAAAACTTGATTTAGACTGATAATCTCCATTTTATCCAAGAGGAAAAAGAATAAATAAAATGTAAAAGAGTACGACAATTTTCCATTTTTTTTACCTAATGCCTGCAGTTTTTCTGTATTAAATGTCAAATAGATCTGTGGAAGGTCTCTACTGTTGATGCTTTCTTTCTTTTTTTTTCTTTTTTTTTTTTTTTTAACAAACTTTAATGTTTCTGACTGCATTTATTTAATTCTAAAGCATATTTTCTTTCAATATCCAGGATATCTATGGTGGTCACTCTAAGGATGGACCAATAAATACATTTTGACCTTGCATGCATATGTTTTTTTTTAGTACTTGTATGATTCTTTTCATATACTTTTTCTAAATAAGTAAATTTTGTTTTTATTATTGCCATTATTATTATTATTATTATTATTATTGTTCTTGTCATTATCATCATATAAAGATATCTTGAAATGAAGATCCATCTTAGTAATATCTGTTTTCATACATAATAATCACCATAGTTATCATATAAAAATATTAAGTTTACATGTTAAATGTCTTAAGTGTCATATTTTATGTGTGATAGGTGGGCCATAAATGTTTCTTGGTGTTCTAATTATTATGATTATTACGATTATTACTATTACTATTATTACTATTATTATTATTATTGTTACTGTACTGAATAAATGTGCGATGTTGATCCTAAAATGTAGATGAGCTGTTGAACGTCAATTCAAACCTTATTTACACCTGATTACTATTATTGACTTTTGGTTGTTATTACTAGTATTGTTCTTATTACATTTGTGTATTATTTTAACTCTAAAGCACTTTGAGCCAAATTTATGAATGCTTGGTATGACAAAGTTTTCTTCTAATTCTTCTTCTTCTTACTATATATAAAAAAATATATGTTAAGATTAATACACTTATTGATATTTCCTATTTAAAACATCTTTAACATTTCAAGTCTTTTCAGCGACTGACTAAACTATTGACCTATACAATAAATCACGGCATAAATATATAATTATTATATTTCAGACTCTGTATAAGTGTGTGAATAATGAACAGATGGGAGGGAAAAGTTGGAGGTGTCTTGTGTCAAAGTCTGTCGAAAACTCCTGCAGTGTTTTAAGGACACATCCACACACAGCGGGGGAAACCTTTTGCATATGATCCATAACTCCGCCAACATAAAGCACTTTAAAAAGGCGTGCAGATGGAACATTTGGATCAGACAGACTTTTAAAGTACTTCCATAATCCAAGTGATTTACCCTAAATATAGGTTTAATAGCGATTTGGCTATTCAGTCATTTTATATAATATTAACAGGTTTAATGTTATGAAGCATATGGTGAAACACGGTATAAGTACTTGTGCTGTAAAAGCTGATTTTTTATATTTTATTTTTTTAAGTTTTGCTTTTATTTTTGAACTTTATTATCATTATCAACAAAAGACAGGAAATTAAGAGTACACAACAAGTTTGCCTTGAGAGTAGCTTTCACCTTACATGTATGTATGAGATTTCATTGTATAATAAGAGGAAAAAAAACAAAAACAAAATCAAATGCAGCCTTTCATGTATACATCTTCCATTCCTATAAATGTTCATTCCTCAGGATTACAGTGTAAATATAAATGTACATTCCTAACATACATACTTCTACCTTGTCCACATTTAGGCATACATATTACCCTTATGATGAAACCTATATTTACATATACTATCATATAGCGCTCCAAACCACCTTTCTGGTGTCATTAGTCAGAAATAGGGTTGAAGATGGACCAGTGGAGTTGAATTAATGAAGAATTCAGACCCAGACATAGCATTTAGAGTTTACATAGACCACAGGGAAATGTTTGAAAATGCGTAATTCCATTTTAAAAAAGTAAAACATCACTCCTTTAAAGTTGCTTAGTATATTTACATAAACGTGCAATATCTGGGTAATTGTGTAAACTATCAGAGCTAAATGGCATAAAATATGTGCAATATGTCAGACTGTCAGAGATGATAATGACAAATGTCACCGATTTATTTAGTGTAGTTGTGAAATTTACATGCACTAAAACTTTGATTTAATCTTGACATAATCACGGCCATAATTCTCAAGAGCTTCTCACACTCACCGCTTCAAGGTAAAACATAGAAAGGATTTCTTTGGCTCCAGACATATACATTTTTTTATTATATATTTCTGTCCAAAAGTGTCTCTTTTGATAGTAGATAGTAAAGGTTGCCAGCCCACCGTCTAGACCATTGCATTCCTAAACATATTATGAGGCATATTTTTCAGCAGATCTGAAAGACGGTGGATATACACCATGAAACACTGAACTTTCAGAGTCTGGCAGGCCTTTTGCAAACAAAATGTTGGCTATCGCAACTCTATAATTCTTCTTGGCTGCTCTCATCAAACCCATTCATGCAAGCCTCCAATTAATCAAGTTTGTCAAAAGGAAACGGAGAAAAGGTCAAGTTTACATATTTGCCAGTCAGACTTAATGTTTTCGCTCCAAATGTGGCACTTAAAGAAGCCTGTTGCTCTAAAGCAAATCCAAGCCGTCACTTCAGAGGGTCGTCTTTTCGTGGTGCGTTTAGGGGCCGGATTGAGCAACTGTGTCTGATATTTTGACAGCGCTGTCAATCCAGGGTATTTATATATGCAGGGTGACTTATACAATGCTGTTGTGACATATCATTCC
Organism: Apogon hyalosoma; assembly: GCA_037367295.1. Taxonomy (NCBI): domain Eukaryota; kingdom Metazoa; phylum Chordata; class Actinopteri; order Kurtiformes; family Apogonidae; genus Apogon; species Apogon hyalosoma. The sequence continues at coordinate 32,675,598 of JAPQRP010000016.1, read as the reverse complement.
AGACTTTGCATAAGTGGATAAATGACACCATAACTCTGAGGAGACCATCGAACCGTGTCATTTATAAGACACTGATCCTCAGGAAAAACACAGCAAAGCATGTATTCTACAGCACGGCGGCGTCATACACGCCCTAGACCTTTTATATTTGCATTTCGGCCTGATTTTGTTTCTGTCATTTAATATAATCATTTTACATTGTATGCAATTATGTTATAGATCACACATCCAAAAGAAACAGCCCATTTTCTCTTTGATATAAGTCTACTTCAGTGTCTGTTTCAGGAAGTTAAATTCAGTTCAGTCACACATATCACGCGGCTGCATCATTACAACTTAGCAACATGTTACTGAAGTGGTCAGTAAAGCATCGACCCCCTTCTCTACGATAAAATGTCAAGTACACAATTTTCATTTGTGAGTCAGCTGCCTCACACCAGCTTTTCTTCACTTGTATAATTATTTAATTGGGTTGCGATATGTGAAAGTATAGTTTTTTCTGTAATTTCCAGTGATTTCTTTATTGTGTTTCTTGTGTGTCTATTAAAAGCCTAACAAGGGACGAGATCTGCAAATTTACTACTACTACTACTACTACTACTACTACTACTACTACTACTACTACTACAAGTTTATGGTTAACAAAACACTAAATTCTGTTTAGTATCTGCAGGGCAAGATGAAGAAAAAACCTGCTTTTTTCAATAAAACTGCTTTCTTTAGTCATACTGATAGTCAGGCTCATATTTTAGTTAAAATTTATAATATTTTTCCACCATGGAAATATGTGCAGATTTAATTAGAGTATCTGTGCATTCATTCATACACTCTGCCCATGTAAGACAAATAACAGGGATGATGATGATGATGATGATCAGATGTTTAAAGTTCTGTTTGTAGCAGGTAAATATATAGAAAGGAAGAGCAAAGCTAACATTAATGGTAATAACACCAATGTGCAATTATGCTCCTATAGGCCTGGATGATCTCACGGTCATATGATAACTATTACTTTTTCATATGATTCACTTTTCAGGGCTAGTGTAAATAAATATAATAATATAATATTGCTAATTGAAGAAAAACAGAATTACCATCCAGTGTCTGAACCCTGACATACAGTCAGAGTGATGCTTTAGAGGTACTGTTAAAATATGAAAATATTTTTATTCAGAATAACACTGACAGGAAAAAACAAAACACCACAAGCTAGGAATTTAATGAAAACAGCATCTATGTGCAAATGAAAGCATGTTTTGCTTACTTCCTCTAAAAATTGTCAAAATATTGAAATAATTTTGGTCTGAAATTATGCAAAAAATAATTTGTTGTCAGAAGCCTCCACATACACACACACACAATAAGCCTCCATGAAAGAGAAAAACAGAGGAAAACTGTGTTTGGTTGTAACTTGCTTGTATTTTATTAGAAGAAAAAAAGTGTTTCAGTAATGGATAATCTTACCTCCAAAGACCATCACATGATCTTTTGGCCAGATCAACTAGTCTCAACTCCTCATAATCTTTCACAACAACAACGACAGCAGGAGTGAAGCATTTTGAGTGAATGAGGCCCAGTTTACACAACAACGTTCTCGGGTGAAAACGGCAAAATATTTTATCAGATGTGCCTTTTGTTTAGACGGCAACGCTGTTTTTGGGGGTTGAAAATGCAAAAAAAGTGAAAGCAGCTTCCAGAGTGGAAATCTCAAAAACGCTGCACTCTGAAGCAGCGTTTCTCAACCTTTTTCCATCATTCTGAGCCTCCTGCAACCCCCCAGCCCCGTCGCATTTTTTTGTGTGGCGGGGGTCACAGAAATTCCACATTGACATAACATGGGGCTTGATTTTGATACTTATACAGGCTAGCGCCCCCATTTCAGTGGTCTAAAGGGTTGAAAACGCAAAAACGTGTTTTTTTTAATTGCGTAGACTTTACATCAGAGGTACGCGCCAGTGCGGGAAAACAACAACATGTCGGATTATTTCCTTGTGACGGACCTTCGAGTTGCCCTAGCTGCTCTAATTTACATCCAAGAGTCGTTTCAGCAATTGTCACGAATCTTTATAGAGTAGTAGAGAGCAGAGAGGGCACATTAACTACCTTCAGCAAATTATTGATGCACCAATGCAGCAGAGGTGAACCAAAGAGCTGAGGATGAGACCTGGGAGGACAAGTCAGTTAACGGTGGGACAACTTTGTTAATGGAGTAGCTGATGACCGTACATGGCATAAATAATAATATAATAATAATAGGATATTTCACACACTGTTGCATGTCCATCTGCATGCAGATTTTTTTCCCCAAAACGTACATCTAAATGCGGAGTTAAGGCCATGTCCACACGAAAAAACATCTTTTCTTATCCGATCTTTTTCTTTGTCATTTTCAAAAAAGTACGCCGTAAACACAAAGTCGTTTAAGGAAATAACTGCGTCTACATGAAACTACTGAAAACAACGTAGTACAGATACCAGGCCTGTATGTGCCGTTGTAATGCTCTCGGAAAATGAGGAGTACGCGCATAAAGCTTACTTGGTTCTATCGGGTCTGATCCAGTATTTCGTCCTGGTTGCCCCTTTCCGTCGTTGATCCAATAGCGTGTAGTGAATTTTGTTAGCTATGGTTGTTTGTCGCTTATTGTAATGAAAAAGTAGCCAAAGTTTTTGATTCCGTATTTCCAATAAGCTCAATAGCTGTTGTAACACGAGCACTACTCTGTTGTTGTTGTGAAGTGGTGTCTTGCTTACGGGGTGAGAGGATAAAGAGGCGGGGCTATGACATCATCGTGTTAGAAAAGTTGTGGTTTGGTCGTACAGACGAAAACGCAAAACCGTCGATTTCAGAGTTATCCACTCTGGACCTTGTTTCAGTGACTGAAAACGCCGGTTTCATGAGGACGAAAGGCCGATCCGATACAAACCTTTTGCAAACCAAAACCATCTTTGTCTGGACAGGGTCTTAAAGTGAGAACGCGACGCCAGTTTTGTGTTTTTCGTTATGTTGTCGTTCGAGTTTACAAAGAAAAACAATGGATCGTCTCAAAGAGGAAGGATTTATTCGGCATACAGGGTAAACGGGTACGCGGACAGAGTTTCGGCATCTGAATACGACGTGTCATATTTGACAGTCCTTCTTATGGTCTTCGTCAGAATTGTTTACACAAATACATTATGTAAGTATTAGGATAAGACCAGGACCAGGACAGACCGGCTGGCGTCTTGGTCCTCCAAAGGCCTTGATACAGTATGATAAAGCTCCTTGACATTTTTGACTTGCTTGTCGAATACTATGACAGTTAAAGAATACATTAAAGACGTAAAAAGTACAAATCCAACATCCACAGTTACCGTCTAAACGTAGCCTGAGTTTCAGTTTGGCATGAAAACATAAATCCCTGACATGGACCCGTCACATATTGACATGTCTTTATTCACACAGCACGGCGTCCACACAAAGTTTCAATGTCCATCCCTGACATGGACCCGTCATCCTCATTAATATACAGTATGTAGCCTGACATGAAGTGAATTGTTTCTGAGCTACAAAACTGATTGACAGCCCCGAAAAGTCTACAAATATATATATATATAAAAAAGTTGTGATACCACCATGTCCTCTGATCTCCAAAATTCTGGCTTACGTGTGGCCCCCGTTGTAGCGTTTCTCCAAAAGCATAAACAAACTCTGAATAGGATGCTAGTCTGATACGACTGCTGTGTGTTATCACTGATCTAATTGAAGCAGTAACAGCTTCATCGCTACAGCTGCAGGGTGTGAATGAACAATACAGACTGTGGTTATCTATAATAGCGCTAATTATAGGAATATGCCTTGGGCTTAGCAACTGTCCTTGGCACTATTCTATACATGTAATCTATTCCAAAACTTGAGAGCGTTTCACAGGGTTAGGAAGGAAAGATGTTGTATTATCCGTCTGTGTTATCTTCCATCAAAAACAACAAAATTAGCTTTGGAATGAAAAGGCAGATTGTGATTGAGACCATTATTCGGTTGCACATGTATCCGTGTCTGTGTGTAAACATGTGTGTCTGTGCATATTAATTGTCGGTGTGTGCACAGCTGTGTGTTGAGTGATTTCTGTGCAACAGCTGGTGGCAGAGAGCCCGTCTGGAGGTGAAGTGAAGAGGTCTTAAAAAAAAAAAAAAAAAGGCAGTAGCTTTTTTGTCGAGTTGCCACACTCTTGTCTGTACACTTTCCTTTTCAGTGAAAGGCTGCAATTACCGTGTCAGCTGCTATAAACGCCAACATGAATAAAATAGCTCAAGCTAATTGTTCACTCTCTGCTTCATTCAGTTAGAAGGGGGAATTACTGAGAGAAAGAAAGAGACTGAAATGGACTAAGACGAGGCTGTAACAGAAATGACAGAATAAATGTGCAGTGTTGATCCAAAGATGTTAACATTCTGCCATCGCTTTGTGAAAATACTGTTTCACTTTGGCCCACCTAGAAATCATGACAAAACTTCATCAGCGGGGATTTGGATAATGCTGGTTTCAAGAGTATTATTCAATTCAGATCAATATCCATCTGCCTGAGGAACACAGAAAACAGTGTCATTATTAGTGATGTAAAGATCTGGATTTTTTTTTTTTTTTTATGATTAGTTTTGCAGATACCGATACTTTTTACTATGAAATTTTGAGTCAAGATTAATAGGTTATCATGCTATTATTTTATTTGAGATCCCAATTGGGCTGAATGTGGAACCTGAACTAAAACAAGTATGACACCTGTGACTCTTAATACCTTGAGTATATGTTTGCCACACACTGTAGGAGGGGTCCATGGTCCAGGGATTAGACAGGGTGCGTTCTGTGCTGCATGTACCTCACAATGAGGACATGCATATCATACGACCGTACAAACTGAAAGTGAAACTTATAGACACTTGACCAATTCCCTAAAGGATCCCACAGAGTCGGGCGCACTGTGCACGTACTGTGACCAGCGCAGATGTTTGAGGTTTCATAGTCGAGCGTACACGGAGTTGTAAAACCTGAGCTTTGTGTGGACGTGTCCAGTGGACGTCTGCTTTGGAACCGAGTACAGGTGGATGCACGGATCAGCCTGATCTCTTGACTAAATTCGATCTGATTCGATCTTCTAAAAAATGCCAGATCGGCCGCCGATACTGATCTTTAGATCGGATCAGGACATCCCTAGTTATTATTCTCAGTTTTGGCAAAAACTGTATCCAACATATGGAACCGTTACTTCATCCATTGGTTTCTGAAGTGCTATTTTGAAGATGACAAATTGAGATCCGTTTTCACGATCTTGGCTTTTTGGAATTGTAAGTGACTATATTTGGACATAAGGGGCAGCAAAAAGGTCAGACTTCAGCTATTGCTAAATGAGACCTTATCAACTCAGTAAAATGGTAAACTTCACCAAGCACTGCATAACAAAGTCATTTCAGAGTCTTGGGAGTGGAACTTATTAACCATAAGAAACGTGGAGCTGTCAGTCAGGCGGAAACAGCGTTTTAATGAGTAAAGGTGTCTCCAAAAGTATGACTGGGCTGGTGTGGAAGCTTTAATACAGGTCTGTCAGTGAACCCGTTTACATGCACACCAATACTCTGATCATTAGCCGATTTCTGGAGTTTCCACATTATTCACGTGATCATGTAAATATAGAATAATCTGATCGGCTTTATCCGATAACAGCAATTATCTGATTATGGGAAATCAGATTTAAATTAACACAACTAGATTTCTCCCCAATACTCTGATGTCTTCACGCATGTATACAGGTTAATCTGATCTCTTTTGTTTTTTTTCATCTGCCTATGTGTAGAAAAAAACAAACAAAAAAAATCTATATAAGCTGAAGTTCTGCAGCAACAACGTGAGCGTAAGTAAAAAGGTAAACAATGAAATGAAGGATAGCAGCAACATGTTTCCTATTTTGTAGTTTTATTAGCTCCGACATTAGGACAGCTAATGCTAACTCTGTAGGCGTTGCCATGGTAACAAGACAAGACCTGATGTTTTGAAAATGACAGTAAGTGTACGTCTTAGGTCATAATGTACGTACATACTCTGAAAGAAGTCAAATAATGGACTAAAACATGTAAACCAGGGTTTTTTTTTATTACTGCACTTCTGAAGTGCATGTAAATACATCTGATTACAGCAATTATCGGATTACTCCCAGTTGTTGGATTTTTATGGTCATGTAAATGGGCTCACTGAAAACCTAACATGGTCGACAAAGCCTCTATTCATAAGGCCTCAGAGATCTGATTAATGGGGGGAGAAAAAAAAAAAAAAAACGAGGAAAAAAAAAGATGGAGAATTAATACTTTTACAGAAAAGGTCAGTGTAGGGGTATGGGTTTCTCTTGGTTTCAGGGGTTTTCCTGTAATAATGTAAAACGCATCTCTGAAGACTAAAACATAAAACATAAGGTTTTCTTCACTGAAGTGCAGCAAAAGTTTAAAGTTGAAATGTAATATTTCAGTATTGCAAACACAAGTTGGAACATTTTCCAAAATGTAATAACTGATGATTTCAAACATCCATGGTTCGTTTCTTTGCTGGAACATTTATTGGCTGACAAAAATATAAATAAGATAGTTTTCAATGGCAAACTTTTGCAGTTTTATTGTATTTCAAAACTCTGAAAACTTAGATTCTGATGCCTGCAGCACCAACAAAAAAAGCTGGAACAAAGGTGAAAAAGACTCTAAACCAGGGGTCACCAATCCTGCTCTTCGAGGGCCGGTATCCTGCATGTTTTAGATGTTTCCCTCTTCCAACACACCTGACAGTCATTATCAGGCTTCTGCAGAGCTTGATGATAGGCTTATCATTTGAATC
>JAPQRP010000016.1:32650032-32668648 GCA_037367295.1 Apogon hyalosoma | reverse complement strand
CCTGACAGTCATTATCAGGCTTCTGCAGAGCTTGATGATAGGCTTATCATTTGAATCAGGTGTGTTGGAAGAGGGATCCATCCAAAACATGCAGGATACCGGCCCCTGAGGACCAGGATTGGACACCCCTGCTCTAAACTGTTATCGAAAAACCCAGAATCTGTGATGGTCTGGGGCTGCATCAGTGCCCATGTGGTTGACCTGCATATTTGCGAAGGTACCTTTGATGGGATGGCATCAATTTGAGTATTTGAGTAAGTTCAGTCACTCCATTACTAGAGAGACGCATTCTGCCCATTACTCAACATATTTTCCCGTAAATCTTTGGCGATTTTAGGCGGGCCTCATTTAGACCAGTTCCAACTGTGACACAGAGTGCATCTGCTAGACATTTTACTCAAATTGAAAATACTGAACATCATAAAGAGGAGAATGAGACAATGTTCAACAGCTGAAATCTTGTACACAGCAAGAGCTACAAAAATTCCATATGCAAAAGTGCCACAATTAGTGTCGTAGGTTCCAAAACAATTGGAAAGTCTAATAAAAAGGGAAAGTAATGTAACAACAGAAAACATTACACAACTTCAGTTTGTATCATGCATTAAAATCCAACTTTGTTAATCAGTCAATCAGTGAAAACACTGACAGTCTTTTCTTTGTACTTCAATTAAATCAAACTTCAAATGACCTAACAAAGTAGTTTTCAAAATGTGTGTATGTATGATGTACTTTGCAGGGCATGTTATCCTCTATTCTAGTTCTTTTCGCCTCCAACAACAACACTTAATTTACCTGCCACCTGTTTTAATGCAATGCAAGTTTTGTTTCTTTTCTTTGAAGAAAAACCCTCTCAAAGATTTAATAAGACTGGGATCCTATTTTAAAACTTGCTCAGACTTAAAGGTTACCCAGAAAATATGTGTGAAAACTGTGTGTAATTAGTTTCCCTGCTGAGAGGTATACTTAAGTGGTTTGAGAGACTCTACTTTTCTGATCTTACTCCTCAGGTAATGAAACATACATTTTATCGGCAGTAAGAGAAGTTCGTCTTCATCACATATGCTACATAGTCTGATGAGGTGTTTTTTTTCTTTTTTATGGATTCAGTATCCATCATCTGAAAAGACCTTATCGTCCTATGACACGGTGCTTGCTCTTCGTCCAAATAAAAATTCCAGACTTTTTCAAAACTACTGTTTTTTTTCCCCAAGACCTTAACTTTATGTACTTTTATACTTGTGTGCCTAGTTTTTTTAGTTGTGACTGTAACTGTTGTGTGTAGTAGAAAAGTCCATTTTAATAAATGTATGAATGAATGAAGCATAATTTGCAGTAATTTGTGTTTTATTGACAGAAACATTTTCAAAACCTATGAAAATTATAAAAGTGCATAGATATCACACAAACTACTTTCACTAGAATCATTCCAGTACCGTTCATGAAATCATATTCAGTTTTTTGTACGCTTTCCTCATGTATTTCTTATTTTACAAGATCATATGCCTTTGAGCTTACACTAAAATTTGACTATGAGAGACACTTTTTTCTGTACTTTATTAAGACGGTCACACGTAATTCCGGGTTTTTCAAGATGTGGAAAACAGCATTTCAAAATTCCACACTTTTTAAGACTTTCAAGACCTGCACAAGCACCCTGCTATGTCCTTTGTTTTGACACCTCCATAAGCACTTACAGTACCAACTGAAAAGATCGGAGCCACACTTTATGTAAATAATAAACAAGCCCTCAGTCCTCTGCTATATATAAATCTATCCAAGATAATTGTTAGACAATCGATATAAACTCACTTTGAGCTACTTCGACCTGATAGTGGCAGAATAATGGTCAGAGAACCAATTTTTCCACACAAAACTCTACCTACTGAATAAAAATGGCACCATATCAACTCTGGATGGTAGTGAGAAAATGGACATCCGTAAGACAATCAATATGAACCAAATGTTGGCCCAATCCCATTCACCCCCTACCCCTCCATTTTGCGTGTTCATGTGAAGGGGTAGGAGCGTCCCGATTTTCGATGAGTCGGAGGGGAGGGGCTAAGGGGGAAGGCTGTTTGGCCCTCGAAACGTAGATTTTTCAGGACCACACCACCAACGGAGGGGTATGAGAAATCTCCAATAATGCTGTTCGAATCATCAGCAAGATGGAGGTAAACACAGCAAAAAGCAAAAAAGCACAGCAGTGTGATGAAAGAAACACACAAATGTACGGATTTTCTTTGTAAACAACTAAATTATTTGATTAATGCCGCTTCAACGTGTTATAGATTGCATTTCTGCGGTTTGCGGTTGATAGCCGCAAAAAGATGCCCACAGCCCGTGGAACAGAGACGGTTACAGCTGCTGACGACATGGGGAATTATTTCACAAAGAAAGCTGTCGCATCTGTTTACAGCGGCATCGGTGACGGCTGACGACGTGACAGGTCTTGAAGGGTTGTCTCATTTCATAGGGGAATGTTCCAACCCCTACCCCTGGCAATTTCATTTCAAGGGGTAGTGCAAGTGCAAGGGCCAATGGGGAGGGGTAAGGGGGAGGGCCAAGGGGTGAACTGGGATTGGGCTTTTATCTAAATTAGCCTACTGTTGCTTCATTTATGTCTGAAAAACTGATTTTCAACCAAAGCGCCCCCATTGGGATGACTTCTAATACTCATAGAGAGGCTGAAATCGAGAGGGTTCTTCCACTAGGGGTTGGTTATCAAGGGAGAAGAAATCCAACTAAATCTGTCCTGGTTATCACATTCACATGAAGGATATCCAATAGCAGATCCACCAGCGGCGTTTAGGGTAAAACCATTATATCCCCCAAACTTGATTTTAGGGATATAAGATCCACGCTCTAGTATGTGATTTTTGTTGGACTTAGCATGAATCCCTCGCTGTGTTTTTATGTATGCGATGGTTAGAACTTTGTCACAGTCTTTATGGATCCCAGTATCCGTTAATGGTGGCAGAGGCGGGCAGCTACACAGTCTGACACATCAGTATTACATTATTTATCAGGCTGCAGCACTTAACTACAGTAGGGCCTTTGAATTCCTGCATATACAGTGCAAAGACACATGCATCAATGTACAGATATAGGCACTCTTGTCACAAGTAGGTGCATAGACACGTGTCCACACACTCACACACAAACACAGATTCCATCCAATTTGCACATGTCCATGACCGGGCAGAGATTTTGCCTTGTCATTGTTTATCTCCCCGACGCCATTGATTTAATTGAGTTGGATAGGCCCCTCTAATCCCCAGGGTTATTGAAATTTAGTAAAAAAAAAAAAAAAAGGAGAGAGACAAGGAAAAATGCAATGAGAATGGACAGGCATCTTAAACAGACAAGAAATTCTCTCAGAATCCATCAAACTGCTGTATAACAGTGCTGATGTAGAAGTATCGAACCCTTCCCTTGTCCTCGTGATTTTATCTAACGCAGAAAAATGAATGATAAAAGATTACTCCTATTGCTTTGTTGCCCACTGTGACAGCCATATGGTCAAGCTTCTTCCACTAAAGAATTAAATCACTTCAGTGTGTAATTTGTACATCAGGAGGTCGCAGACTGCTTACAATGGGTAATCTAGTGATCAAGTGTGTCAAATAGATTATCACACCAAAGCTTTCTTTATTTCTTTGTATTAGGGTGAAAGTGATTCATCCCTGAATGAGACAACAACATTAATATTCTGGTCTGCAAAGTGACTCTTTAACCCTATATCAGGCAAATGACTATTTTGGGTCATTTCCATACACAGTACAAGACAGTATCTGGGTTTCCATTACAGTTTTCCGCAAAATAAAGGCGATATTTCTACAATTTCGACAAAGTACAATTGCAACTTGTAGGTGTTTCTATTGAAGAGTGTTTGGCTAAAGTCCCATCGTAATTCTTGTAAAAGACTGTACAGTTCTCTCAAAAAGCTTGTTTATGGCAGATGTTTGCACTTAGTTTCCTTCCAAACCTCCACGGTGCTGGCACTGTAGTGTCAGTTCATCTGCTGCTATTGCAGTGACTGTTTTAAACAAAAGAAGAAGGGAACGTATAATCGTCCCGAGGCAAAGTCCTTATTTATGGCAGCGGCCACACAGAGTGGATTTCTGGCAGAGAATTGTACATCAGGAATTCACCAACAAGTTATGGAACCAGAATTTCCGAATGACCCGGGCAACGTTTAATGAACTGTGTGATGTTTTTGAACCTCTCGTGGCAGCAGACTTGTCATGTCCTCAGGAAGCAGTTCCTACACAAAAGCCAGTGGCTGTTGCCTGAAACAAACTAGAACCACCTGTTCTGAGTCCAGGGTCATAGTTGAGATGTTTGGCCTGAGCAAAACCACCGTGCACAGATGTGTGAAATTGCGCAAAATGTGTTTCCATTATACTTTTGCGCTATACTTCTATATCGAAATGTCTCAAAAACCTCATGAAAGCATAAAAACATTTTTGCGATCTTTGACAGTTTTTGCGACATTTCTGTATTTCCACTACCATTTTTCTATTGCACAAATTACATTTTGCTTATTTCTGGAAGGTAATGGAAACACAGCTAGTGACAGCAATAGTTACAGTGTCAACAGTCTCAGGTCCAATGTGGTCTCCAGGGTCTGAAAGGTCCACCTCTGCATGAACAGTGAGTGGACCTGCTTTGTTCGGTACCATGAAGTAATGGGACTAATGTAAGGAATGATGTTCAAAGGGGTCATGTGGATGTGGACAGGGGTCTGGATCAGCACTTTTGTTGTTGTAATGCTCTAAAAGTGATGTTCTAAAATACATGTTCCTTCCAAATTATGTGTGTGTTTCTTGTGTGTGTGTGTATATACACACACACACATTCTGGATTTGGTTTTTTTTATTCTTGTCTTATGGGCAAGGAACCAAATATGGTAACTTCACTGACCTTAATTATCTACATGACAACAAAAAAATGGTTAACATGTTGAATTTCAGAGCATTTCTGAGTGCCCTATAAAGGGTTAAACAAAACCACAACATATCGTTTGTTTTAATCTACTGAATACAAGTTCAGATTTTCTGATGAAGTGTAGTTTATTCCCTTGAATTCTTTGGCTAAGTTGGTTTTGAATATTTCGGTCACCCAAAGCCAGGACTGTCATTCTCATACTGTCCTTGAGAATCCTCTTCACTACATAAAAGAAAAATAACCTTAGAGTTCTACACACTGAAAATGACAGGTTTGACACTTTTATGTGGTGTTTCTTTTTCTTCTTCCACCAAAATAACTTCTCTCCCAAGTCTTTTGCAAATCCACGGTCTTCACTCCATTGTGCACTCAACACCATCAAACACCACTTTATTCCTGTTTCCTGAATGACACTAACGAAGTTTGGAGATAAGTCCGGCTGTGTGAGACTAGCGCTGCCTGAATCAGCACAAGTAGCATCGGCATTGGCAAAACTCAGCTCCGAATAGTGCCGTGCATTTCCACTGCCGGTATAGTACTCTGTTGGCATAGCAACACAGCGAAACTATTGAGTAATTGGAGCTACAAACAAAATTTAAAAAGTGAAAGTTAGAATTTCTAAATAAAAGCATTATATTAAGATTTTTTACAGATGGGAATGTGGTTGTTTAGACTCAAATCTGACAAGTTAGAGCTCTGACATCTTCATACATTTCCCACCAGCTTGGCTTGATGTCTGACATTGCAGCATGCTGACACCCACATGTTCTGGACAAAGCAGTGATTCATGATCAACCAATCTGTAATCTGTATGATTTTATGTCACTTTGGCTCACTTGGCACCTCAGAAAAAGTGTATACCGCAACAACATATACTACTCACGTATTGTGGGTCAAGATGCACATGTTACAAACATTAAAAACCCATGTGACGTCAGTGACTTTCCTACAAGTCAGTTTTGTACTTCACTAGAAAGTCCAGAGTATTAAATTGAGCTGCACCTCAACGAAATTTTATAAGTCTGATCAACACAGTAAATAAACAGATGAATTTCAAAATAAAATGACCAGTGCTAAATATGCAGCATAACACAATCTCAGACGGACATTATCAAATTCCTAAAATAATATTATGCACAGCCAGGCGACAGGCAGCTGGAGAAATGCTACAAAATGCAGAAGTTAACATTCACATTTACTAAATTTTTGATGCATTTAGGCTGTTCAACTGTAGCTTTTTGGTCAAGTTGGAAAGATTTACATTTGGAAAGATTCTAATTTTACATTGAAACATCAAAGTAAAATTGCAGTTTCAGTGACCAAACCATCCACTACATTACAAACAAAGATATAGTTTGATAACTACATCACCCAGCTTACTGTAACCCATATTTTGGGATAAAACCACATACAACAACTTGATGTTTCTAAATAATGTTGAATAACTGTGATATTACAATTATAAGTTGCTTGAGCTTCTTATGACCATGTTTTGAGTGGAACAACAGGTTCAAGATCTATTCATAATTCTAGTATTTCTTCTAAAATACAAATACTTAAGTGTTTTAGTGAAGAGGAAACAGCTTGCTTAAAGCCCCATTCTAGTTCCATACAGACTGAGGGGCAGACAGTTATTTGGTGAGGGGCGAAGTAAAGAAAACCAGAGCTGTATCCAGTTACGCAGAGGTCAGGAGAGCCAGGCGTTAAAAAGCCATGTCTGGCAGAAAGGTGCTCTCTTACCCCATTTAGCCTCAATGATGGATGGGTCATTTTATACACCATTAATCCATCCATTTGTCAATTACTGATGGAAATTTTTTTGGGCTGAAGGTGGGGGGGCAGGTTTCGGGAACTGTCAAGTCTGTGAATGCCACCTTGTATCACCGCTGACTGTAATTACAGAGGTCTAAAAAGTGACTGCTGAATAGAGGAAAATGCATAAAGGATGCATGAAGAGATGATGAGATGATGACAGTTATAGGAGATTATGTTTTCCTGGTTATTCTATCTTTGGATATATGATGAAATAGGGCGGCCGAATAGAGGACGACTGAATAGTTGAAAGGGCAAAGCGGTTAAAAGGTTTATGCGGAGATCTTGTGCAATATGTGGAAATTACACAAGGCCGCAAATGCATTGTGTTTTCTTACCTCATTTCTGAACAATTGGTGGCTGTCTCTTTAACAGCTGGGGTTACTGACACACAGGCTCTCAGGCCTGATGAGCTGCTCTCTCTATTTGCTCTGCTCATTCTCCTGAGCACAGTGGCTATCCAGATTAGAGCCTATGGCCCATTAGGCAGTCAGGGAGGTGGGCAACCTCAAGTGTGTACGAGAGTACGCATGTCTGTGTGCAGCAGGAAATACACTGTGCAAGCATATTTCTGTGTCCTGGTGCTCTGAGATGAAAAAGAAAAGAAAAGAAAGTAAAATCTGGTGCCTTTTAGTCACTTTAACTCTAAAACGGAAGTATTTTCATACATAAAATTAAGATTAAAATTAAGATTGCACTATGTTACATACAGTATGTCAATGTCACTGTTGTATTTGAATGACAGTAATTTAATAAGCAAATCCTCTCTGACTTATTGATGAATATAATAATAATAATAATAATAATAATAATAATGAGAAGAAGAAGAAGAAGAAGAGATTAGATTTGTATAGCAATTTTCAAAGCACCCAAAGCCCTTCACATTATTGATCCGTTACTCATTTTACGGCTGCACGATATTGGAAAAAACTGACATTGTGATTTTTTTCAACCCTGTGGTATATATTGCGATATGAAAAAATACTCAAGTGTATATAATAGCTGTGTGGTGCTGACGTAAATGGTCAAATAAATTAGTTGTGTTTCCTCTTGTTGTGTCGACAGGTGGAAGGCACTGTCGACACAGAACACGGGTTTCAGTTTCATCCTTCTTGTAGCCGAAATCATTCCAGATAACTGACGTTGCTTTTCTTTTTGGCACCAAGTCTTCGTTTACGGTGATTTTCTCTTGTTCCTTGCTCATTTTTCAATGTTGTTACCAGCGACTCACTCCAAACTGATTAAGGACAACAGTGACTGGTGGATGTCTACATACAGTGTGTGTCAGGTACCCTTGAAATTAGATGAGAACATGTTGAGTTCATTTGCCTCCTACTTTGCAGGACCTGCGATGTGACTATTGTGCACATGTATGTTGTGATGACGATGCTCAAACGATATATTGTGCAGCTGTAATTCATTCGTTCTCATATCCACACTGTGGTGGTGGTAAACTACATTTATAGCCAGAGCTAATGGAAGCATGGCTGCCAATTCATGCCAAACAGCCGCCCCCCCCCGACCACCACCAAACATTCATACACCAGTGTGAATGACTCTGGAGGCAAGGTGGGTGAAGTGTCTTGCCCAAGGACACAACGGCACATGACTAGGACAGAGCAGGATTCAAAATGCCAACCCGCCGGTTATTGGACGACCCACTCTACCTCCTGAGCCACAACCTAATCACACATTTATATCTTTTCTCCATCTGTTCATTCATTATCACTAAATCTGAAATTCATTCTTCCTCTCATGGTAAAGTTACTGGCTTTCAGAGTTTCATTCTGTCACATGCTCTTGTCCTCATGTGAATACACAGACACGAACATAAATGAAAAATAATATATTTACTCAAAATTGAGTTTCAAAGCGAAACATATGAACAACAAATAAGTGCAGGAAATTTTTAGGTGATAGAAATAAGTGAAAATTAATAATGGGTCGATCGGAACAGACGTCCTCTTCCTCCTATTTTACAGCAGGCGGTAACTGTAGTTAAGGTGCACGACCATCGCCTTCTTTGCATGTGTACGTGATATATTTTGTTTGTTAGAAGTGTCATCTGTTTTATTATAATGGCTTCAGTCTGAGCCTGTATATTGTCTTTTGTGTTATCACAACTGCATAGTGTGGTAGATTAATGTATTGTGATGAGTGTGTATTTTGTTTTGTTTCCATGTAAATGGAAGGAGCCCAGGAAGAATAGTTGTTGCTATGCAAAAGCTAATGGTAGTCTTAACAAACAAGCTAGCCATCTATATTTGAGAATAGACAAGATAAAAGTATATCACAGAAAAGCTCTGATTAAACAAAAGACAATTACTGGCTCTTGCGGCCACCGTAGGGGAAGGTGAGGGAGGTAAAGAGGCGATCTGCCGCTTCATTTCTAAATGTCACACACTGAACCTTTGATCCCAGTCTTAGACCTAAAAGACTACATTTAAGAAAAAGTGCAATCACATTGGTAGCCTCTTAAGCTGTTCCGTCTGTGTTGCCACTGTAATGCGATGCAACGCCTGTAGCAACAGTCACATGGTCATATACACATCCACACGACCAGAAGCACATCAGCTAAAAGCTCTGCAAAACCAACCAAGCTACTGTTAAGCAGATCCAACAGTACAAATATTGTTTTTCTACTGCTATTATTCACTGAACAAGCCACAGAAGAGCAAAAATGAAGGTCACACTGTGAAGCGATGATGACGGATTTTAACTTACCTTTGGCGTTTCCTGAGAAGAGCTTGGTTTCATATGAACAAAGGTTAATCTGTTGTTTTGTGTTACATTGAAATAATTAAGACCGGAAGCAAATAGTAAATGGTTTAAGGGCTGAGCAGTAAAGCAACGAAGAGATAGAATTAAGGCGTTAAAAAAAATGTTTCGTTTTGTTTTTTTACTCAAAGAAATGCAGTAAAATACAGAGCCAAAAATATACTCACTGGGCTTACAAAAAAATACAAAACATAACCAACTGAAACAACCTGACAAAACAACACCAAATACAACACAAGGGGAAATCTAGGTTTATATTTCATCTAACTACATACCAGTGATGGGCCATGTATTACACACCTAGGCCTTCAGTAGTGTCCTGCTGACCTTTTAAATATCAATATTACCCCATCAATACTACTGTTAACGTGTTTTTTTGTTGGAAGCTGAATTCAGCTCGGTCTCAAAGTTGACAAAGTTTATTCTGATCACAAATAAGATGGATTCTGCGCAGAGGACTAAACACAATGAGTCCCGAACATGACATGAATTCCACATTTATTCCCTATGGGCGGGCTCACGCTTACAAATAGGTTAGTCTTTACTTTATCTAACTAGATCAAACAGATGTGGGGCCTCAACTCTAAGTAAACTTAACGCCAACAGTAAGTTTACTTCTTATCACCTATATCTGACAATACTATTGTGTGTGTATCTAAAGGAAGAACAGAAGATAATTAACTCCTATGCGTACAGATGGTTTCTATCTTAACATACTGACCAACTATTTAAACTAAAACAGGGTAAAAATGTAAATCTGGTCACTAACAACTTATCACTAACATTATTGACTAAAACAAATGAATCCTACTCTAAAAACCTTAACTACTAATACAATGATTCATCCTAATACTTTAATATCGGAATTAAAATAATATTTCAATTCCCCCTTTTGACGTGCTTCTATCATGTCACTACACAAACAGGGGGGTTGCACCACATACAGGTACGAATGTCATTATTAAAGCAAGGTCCCCTACACTACAGCCACAGCATCTTCATGTAAATTATATCAATATTTAGTGAATAAAATGAGAAAAATATACATATGATTGAAAAAAAATAATAATAATATAGGCTACTCACCAAAAATACAGCATGTCTGTGATCAAATCCATTTCTTCTCTGTCAGGTATTGTGAGTTGGTAAAACATATTAAATCCATGAACCACTGGTACCCAAGTGCTGGACACCGGTCCAAATGCGGACGTAAGAGGCTGTAATCCGGACCGTGAAGGATTTGGACAAAAACAAGACACATTTGTCTATTTCTGATATTATTATTATTATTATTATTTTTTTTTTTTTTTTTTTTTAATTATTATTATTATTTTTATTTTTTTTTTAACAGGCACAGCAAGGCCGATCATGTGTCCTTACTTACCGGGGTCCTAAAGTGGCCGTTTGCGCACACCTGTTTGTATTCACAGACATAATTATCCCCTGTTCATTAATTATAAGGTCACTTCTATCCGCGCTCGGCTGAACGCTTTGCAGGTTTGGTTTCTGGTCTCCGTGGGATGACCTGACCTGTCCCAGGTGAGTCCTTTAGGTCCACACTCACAGTCCACACCTGCGCCTGTCACGGCCCACGGAAAAAGCTTCACACCGGAAACACGAGCGCGCACGCGACTCCTCCACCGCCATCACGGACGATAACGAAAAGGACCTTATGATAAACGACATTCTAATTCTTGCCGAATTTCATATAGACAAATGCAAATATTAAAAAAAAAAAAAAAAAGACCCAGATTTTATGTTTTTCACTTTGAGTTTTTTCATTTTGTAAAAGCTCTGAATCTCTTAAAAAAGAAAAATGCCTGCAAACTTTTTAATTTGATTGAAAAATATGACTTATAAAAAAAGCCCTAGCCTCTGTTTCACATTATTATTATTATTTTTATTATTATTATTATATTTTTTTAATCTGTTCTATGCCCTTTGTAGCCCCTCCTACTCTGATATGTTAAAGAATGTACGCCATGTTTGTTTTGTACATTAAACTTTAAAAAAAAAAAACCACTCCACCGCCTCATAGTAAAGCAAGGCGGGTTTATTTATACAGCACATTTCATGTACAAGACAATTCAAAGTGCTTTACATAAAACATTAAAAGCATTACAGCAGCAATAAAAAGTATAGGCATGAAAGAAAAGAGAAAAAAAGATATAAATAGATAAAACAGATCAACAGTTAAAAACTTTAAGCTTAGCAGAAAGTGCAGATCTGAACTGATGAATAAAAACTCTCTTCAAATGCAGCTGAGAACAGGTGGGTCTTGAACCTGGTTTTAAATAAACTGAGTGTTTCAGCTGATCTGAGGCTTTCTGGGAGTTAGTTCCGCACAGTGAGAGGAAAGGTTCGTTCTATCATTGAACCCACAGACATGATGTTAAATCAGGGCTCTCCAGCTCATTTTCTTTCAGGGGTCACATTCAGCCCGATTTGATCTCAAGTGAGGCCGGTCCAGTAAAATAATAGCATAATAACCTAGAAATAATGATAACTCAACATTTTTGGCTTTGTTTTAGTGCAAAAAAACTCCCACTAAATTATGAAAATACTTAATTTTGTAAACCATCCAAACAAAAAGGATGTGAATAACCTGAAAAAAGCAAAATAAGTGTAATTTTAACAATATTACGCCTCAGATTATCATTTCTACATGTGCTTTATGGATCGGCTCTACAAAGACACTAAACACTTAGTAACAGGTAGAAAATTGTTAAAATTGTGCTTAATTTTCTTTAGATATTTCAGGTTATTCATATTTGTTCAGGTTATTCACTTTTTATTGTTACAGGATAGTTTGTAAATGTAGATATTTTTATATTTAATTTTTTTTTTTTGCACTGGAACAAAGACAAAAATTTGAAGTTGTCGTATTTCTAGGTGGGTGGGGCGGTAGGGGTGCACATGGGGGCGGGACCTTTCTGTGTGGAGTTTGCATGTTCTCCCCGTGTCTGCGTCCGCTTCCTCCCACCATCCAAAGACATGCACTGGTAGGTTAATTGGTTCGTCTAAAATTGCTTATAGGTATGAGAGTGATTGTGTGTTTCTATATGTCAGCCCTGCGATGAACTGGTGACATGTCCAGGGTGTACCCCGCCTTCGCACATAAGTATCTGGAATAGGCTCCAGCGACCCCCCCCCCGTGACCCTAGTGAGGATAAAGCGGCTTCAGAAAATAAATGAATGAATATTTATTGGCATAATTTAATGTTTTTTTCACATCAAACCGAGAAGAAAATATGGAATCATTATTTTTCATGTTATTTTTCTATTATTTTACTGGAGATCATATTGGTTTGTATGTGGAACCTGAACTAAACTGAGTTCAACTGCCTCGACTGTGGAATTTTTGCACTTTGTAAATTCATCCCACGAGCCAGATTGGAACCTTTGGCCCCCAGGCTGCATATTTGAGACCCCTTGTTTAAACCATTATTATGTTATCCTTGTTCAATGCATTTTATCTCTATAATTCTGAATAGATCAGACAAAATAATTAAATAAACAAATAAATAAAAACACTGAATGGTGTCAGACCTCTAAATCTCAGTCAATAAAAATATCCTCCATCCTTGAAGGAAAACTAAATCTTTTTTTTTTTTTTTTTTTTAGAGGAACTCACCCGCACAGTGACTCTCAGAGAAGCATAAAAGCCTCACAGGTAAATGAATAACATAAGAAAAAGCAAACAAAATATGAGATGTTTTCCATGATGCCGTGTTTTATATCAGATTCTTGACATGTCACAGACTAATTTCAGTGCATTAATTGTTTTTGTTCAGTGCAGGACCCTTATATCAAAACAATTAACCATTGTGCATTAAAACCACGTATATAAATCTTACATAGAAAATATTAATGCAATGAAATCAGTGTTGCTAATCTTTGACACGTCCTAGACACTGATATAAAACAAAGCCACATCCCTCCACCATGTATTACACGGAAATTATCTCAGATTTTGCTTTTTTTTTTGTTTGTTTGTTCTTTTTTTTTTTTAATGAAACGAATAGGTTTGTTATTCCTGGAATTACAATGACTGTGCATTTAATTCTCACTCCCTGTATAAAGATACAGAGAGAATTCTGAAAAAAGCCTTTTCTCGCCAACAAAATCGCATTTCAGTGTGACCTGGTTTTACCGCCAGCATGTCTTTCTTTTGTTCAGACGTATATGAAATTTACTGCATGAGTTTTCCCTTGGGTCGGCTGTTTTTCATGTCTTAATACTGACTATAACATGTGGAAGCATCCGTCCGTCCGTCCGTCCATCCATCCATCCATCCATCCATCCATCCATCCGATCTGCCTAATGTGCTTTTTGACCGTCCAATCAAATGACACGAAAATGCTCATGTTATCATACACCAGCTAGCTCTCCCCCTGTGGCCGACATGAAATCTCATTGATTGGTTAAAGCAACAGGTTCATTTCCATTTTACTTGAAGCTCCACAGGCTGCAGTGTTGAGTTTGAAGGCCTCGAGGCACACTTATTTTACCCGGCAACACATGATGGCTGAACTACGATTGGACGAACGCTCTAACATACACGTACACTACTGGAAGCAGTACGATAAAGAGAAAAAATAGTAAATAAAGACAAGAGACTATTCGGAATAGTTTAATTTATAACTTCATGGAGAAAAAAAATGGTGTAGGTCAATAAATCTGATTTTTATTTATTTTTTTTTAGGCTCACCACTGGTAAATACAAAGCAAACTGAAGTACGACCCCTACCCCCCCTATTTGTGCAACAGCTTGTATTTTCTATTATTTAACAGTCTTCTTCCACGCCTGCTCACTTAAAGACAAACAAAAACAAAAGATAAATATAACATAAGTCACAAGTTAATAAAGCAGATAATGACCCACTAGTGTTAATATGTGCGTTTTCCATGTAGACAGTGTAAGGTTAAACTCACATAAACTAATATTAAATGCTTAAATGTGGCCGATTGGAACTGAACGTGTACGAGCAGCAAATTAAATGACTGTAAATGAAATAATCCTTTCAGCGAAAACAAACCAATGAAGTGTGAGTGTGTGTATTGGCGTTCACACAAGTCAAAATATGAGCCCAGTATTTGACGTTTTCCACTAATATTTCCCCGCCAACTACAACTTATTTGCATGTAAGACAAAAGATCTTGACACACACACAAGTGGCTGCAGTAAATTACTCAGCTTCCCCATTTTGTAATAATTATACAGTACATCTAAGTTAACTATAATCTTGTTGACAGAAACATTCACACTTTACAAACACTGTTTATTGCTAAATTGTTTGTGCTTGAACTAATCGCCAGCGCAGAGTGAGTGAGAATGTTGCATCCGTCGTCTGCATTTTGCTTTTGTTTTTATTTTTAGTCCGGCGGTCTGAAGGGTCCAGTGGACTGTTGGTATCAGGTGGCGTCCGTCCATCTGTCCATCTGTGGTCCGTCCATCCGTAAATCATTTTTCAAGACTCTTCCTCTCCAAAACCATCGGTCAGAGTAGCTTGGCATTTGTTGTGGAACATCTTTTTTTTTTTAGGTAAGCTCTGGCAAGTTTGTTCAAAGACTGTTTCTTATATTTTAAAGATGCCCGTTTGGTTTATAACGGGACACATTTCAAAGTGCTGTGACTTGAGAACAGTTGACGATATTGATATAATTACTATTGGCAATAGATAGGAAGTCACACGTGGGCTTTCATTCGGTGTCATGACCTTTGACCTTAAATGACCTTGAAAGGTGAAACCCAAGGTCATCTATGTCCAGATTTCTAGAAACTTCTCCAAAACCATCAGCCAGAATTCATAGCAGAAGTTCTTTGGGGTAAGGTCCACTACGTGTGTTCAAATAATTGATAAATATCGATTTTTGAGTTTTTTACATTTTTAAAATCCTCATTGGCTTATTATGGGAAGAAATTCAAAGTGCTGTAACCTGAAAACAGTTGACGATATTGATATAATTACTACTGGCAACAGATGGGAAGTAACATTTGGGCTTTCATGTGGTACCCTGACCTTTGACCTTGAGTGACCTTGGAAGGTCAAACAAATGCCACTTAATTTCTCAGCGCGTGTTCTTTTCTGTTCTTCCGTTGTTGCGAACTCATGAAACGTCATTTTATTTTTTTATTTATTTTTTTTTTAGTTTAGTTTATTTCAGACACAAGGAAAATAAAACAATACAACAAATAAAATTTTTAAAAAAATTAAAAAATATGAATAGTAGAAAGGGAACAATCGAAAGGAAATAAATATTGTGCCTGAAAGACTGTGTCATCAGTCTGTAGTACTGTTCCAACTACAAGTTCGCATAAACCAAGAACGCGTGGGATACCCGGATGATGTTCTTGTCTGCTAGCTTAAACCGAGGATGTTTTGACAGTTTCGAAAAATACGCAAAATCTATAAATGACGTGTGTATATACTAGTACAGATGTATTGAAATCAAATGGAGTGACACTGTGGTGATTTGAGGGAAATACGTTATGGAGCAGATGGTGTAAATACAGCAGAGACAGGGAGGAGAGTCCACAAGTACGCGGCCGTTCAGTTACAGACTTGCGTCCTTTGGAAGTCGGTTCTCTGGGACCGTTCTTACCAAAACCGTATTCTGTGTTCTTGATACTGAGAAACGACCAGTGTCTTTAAACATGCCGTTGGACTACAGGACCCTTTTTTTTTTTTTTTTTTTTTTTAACAAATTGCATTATACAAATTTGTACATTTCTGCTTGACTTTTGACCTTTTTGACAAACCAGACATAGTACTGTATTGTTTGTCTAAATGCCCCACACAGCAACACAAACATACCTCCCTTACTTGTACTATGCACTGAATAAGTCCTTTTTATATTTTCAGCTCCAGGCTCTGACCAGATAGTTTTATACAAATGCATGACGTGAATCAGAAGCCGTAGTTGATTTTGAAAAACAAATAGGACGACAAGATGCGCTCTAAATTGCTGCAGGCAGTTCTGGAGTACTGTAATCACGTTTTTTTTTTGTTTTTTTGTTGTGTTAATATTCAAAGTCATCCTCACCCCAGGCAGAAAAAATAAAGATTTATATAGATAACTGAAAGTTCCCCCTGGGCCAATATGATAATCAAGATTTGGGAAATGAGTTTACTATTGCGACAGATCCTTTGAGTATGAAGATTTTTTATTAAGGATGCGACGCAACATACCGTCTACCATGGGAGAGAAATAATGAGGCAGCGTTCGTCTCGAGACAAATTCCTCTACAGCATCTAATTTTGAACTGATTCGCTGTCGAGCATTTTCTTCGCACAAGAGCAGTGGGTAAATTAACACAGGAGTGGTGGCGCCAGTCTTCATTGTGCTAAATTAAAATGCTGCTATTTAACTGCTGAACAGTCTATTGAATTACTGTGTGTTTACTTGGCTTTTACTTTGTCAGCTGGAGTCGGAGTAAATAGTGTTCTACTTCTACTACGTATTCTTTAACTTCTTGTTGCCCTCCTTCCTTTTCTTTGGCTCATTCTTCTTTTCTTTCTTGTCCTTATTCTTTGTCTTCTTGTTCCTCTCCTTATTCTCATTCTTCAGCGTCTTGTTTTTTCTCCTTTTTCCTTATTCGTCTTGTTTTTTCTCCTTTTTTCCTAGTTCTTCTTCTGGCTTACTTTTTCTCCTTTTTGCTCCTTTTTTATCTTCTCATTTTTTTTCTCCATTTTTTTTCTTTTTCCTCTTTCTTTTCCTTGCTTTTTCTCCTTTTTCCTCATTTTTTCTTTTTTCTTCTCATTTTTTCTCCTTTTTCTTCATTCTTCTTTTTCCTCATTCTTCCTTTCCTTACTTTTTCTCCTTTTTCCTTTTTTTCCCTAGTTCTTGTTTTTTTCTTCTTTTTTTCCTAGTTCTTGTTTTTTTCTCCCTTTTCCTCATTTTATCCTAGTTCTTCTGGCTTACTTTTTCTCCTTTTTCCTCTTTTTTTTTCTTTTTTTCTTCCCATTTTTTTCTCCTTTTTCTTCATTCTTCTTTTTTCTCATTCTTCTTCTCCTTGCTTTTTCTCCTTCTTCCTCATTTTCTCCTAGTTGTTGTTGTTGTTGTTGTTGTTGTTGTTGTTGTTGTTGTTGTTCTTCTTCTTCTTCTTCTTCTGTTTTTTTTCTCTTTTTTTCTCATTTTTCTAGTTCTTCTCCTCCTCCTCCTTGTCTGGTTTGTAGCATGACTAAACAGGATACAGTGATAACCCCATATTTAGTCTGAATTAGACATTATAGACTAGGCTTTGTGATAGTGTTACAGTGAAGTTAATATGTCTGCTCTTTTTAAAATTATGAAAGTAAGTCCTTTATCTACTTCTATTTCTTCATTTCAATCTGCTTTAATTTCCTGACTTTCCCCATAATTCCTTTTAGCATTCCTCAAACAACATGTCTGCTGGTTATGACAGAGGAATAATAATGATGAGGAGAAGACTCATGGTCTTTGCTCATTGTTGTGTGTGTTGAGATTTAGGGGGAAATTGAAAATTTTCTTCCTTTGTGATGGATTAATGATGAAAAATGACACAATGTAATGGTTTGATTTAATGGGTTTTAAATGCATAACATGTAAGACATTGAATGAAGTTGGGGGGGTGCTGGGGGTCTGGTTGAAGATGATGAACTATTTGGGGGTTTTTTTGTTTTTTTTAATTGATACTTATTGTAATTTGCTGTAGCACTTTGAGGTTTTTATCTAAAAAATGTAAAGTGAGTTACAAATAAAAATTATTATTATTAACTAAAGAGCAGACTGGAGGAAGGGCAGATGGATGGAGGATGTGAATCCAGGAGGACAGGGAGCGGGTCCAAGATGAGTTTGTGGAAGTGAAAGAAAACAGACCAGGCAAGGAGGTAGATTCTAGAGCAGGGGTCTCAAACATGTGGCCCAGGGGCCAAACCTGGCCCACCAAAAGGTCCAATCTGGCCTGGAGGAAGTGCAAAAATTACACTGAAGATATTAACAATCAAGAGTGTTAAACTCATTTTAGCTCAGGTTTGGGTGACACGGTGGTGCAGTGGATAGCACTCGTGCCTCACAGCAAGAAGGTCCTGGGTTCGATTCCAACACCAGT
>JAPQRP010000016.1:32638976-32649932 GCA_037367295.1 Apogon hyalosoma | reverse complement strand
TTCAGTTTGAACATTTGACAGATAAACAGTACCGCAGTGCTTCAGTTTCAGCTTCACAGTTTGTCATGTCTTTTATGTATTAGGAACGTCTCTCAACTCGCCATATATATTTTTTATTAGTACGTTTTTTCCATTTTTTTTATCAATTAATATAAATTTCAGGCGACCCCACGTGGGGTTCCGACCCCATGGTTGAATAACACGGCCCTAACACCTAACCATAGCCTAACCCAAACCATCAGTGTGTGGTATTTGACGCAGTGTGAAGATGCTCGTGGAAAGCTTATAATGTGTACAGATAAAACAGCAGTTAAAAGTGGCTTGCAGATTTACACAATGTCATGATATTGCGTTGTATTTCAAGTAAAATTATCTGCCAGTGCCGTAAGAAAATTGCATTTAACAAATTTTCTGAAAACAAGAAAAAATTATCTAAGGATTATAGAGGGCTGAAATTCTTATTTTAACCCATGAAGTCCCAGAGTTACTTTAGTATCAGTCCCCAAATGAATTTTTCTCTATATTTACCTTCCCTTAAGTGCCTGGTGACCTTTTATATTGTATTATCATCTTCTGTATTTTGCGTTTTTCTTCAGTGGCAATCGGGTATTTTCCTACATTTAATTTACTAATCATGTCAGTGTTCATACAAGCTAAGAGTAAAGTTGAGGGTTATTTCATCGAAAATGGAGAAAACTGAAGAAAAAGTGACATTTTCAGTCAAATTTATCAAAAACTGAACATAAACCAAGTGTGTCCATCCACTGTCGTTGATCCAACTCCATGGCTTTTACTGGTGAATCAGTGTTGTAGGAGATGACGGTGTTTCCACGGTAACTACTGAACCTCTGAACGTCCAAATGGGTCATATTTGATAACGATGAAAAGCCCAGAAACTGCATTTTAGCTGAATTATTTACATGTATTGATAGGATTAGTGGATCTACAAGTATTAAACATTCTGCATTAGGGTCAAAACACAGTAATGTCCCGTCAGAGAGCCAACTTTAACTGATTACCATTCCAACATTTATTTCAATATAAAGTAGCTCCTTGTTTTGGATAATCCCTTATGGTCCAACTAAAACAAAAATGAAGTTAAAAGTAAAAATGTGGGACATTTAGCAACACTAATCTGTCAAATTGCCTCTAAAATGTCCCATCAGAGAGATTTCGAATATCGTGTTTTGACCCATTAGTAGATGATTTCGGTCGCCAGTGGATGTTTGGGTCTTTATTTCACCTAATTAGTGAAGGAAACATATCAGCGGCAAATGTGACGGAATCTTTGTATTTCCTACATTAAATGGTCAAATCAAACCAACCACACATAATCTGTAACCCATGTAGCATAAATATGACAAACCAAAGTCACCGAAGGCTTAAATATGTCCGTTTCACATGAGCGGTGTGATGAAAGTCACTCGCGACATCGTTTTTAAAACATGGCTGCTTCTGCTTTGCAAACCGTCATGGAAAACATTTGATACTTTTATGGAGCAAACTGTCATTTCACCGCAACGACGCAATATCGTTAACTGCCCTTAACGCGGGCGATGTTTGTGTGTGGTGGCGTGACTGATTTTGCCATTAGATGCCCTTAATGGTAATTTTACGCTCATGACACCGTAGCTGCCATCGGAGCCACTGTTATCGTCAAATACTTGATTATGCATGACTCCTTTTTTTTCCCCCCTCTTTTTATTCTCTTTATAAATTTCTTGCGTTTACAGTCTCAAAGCTTTGAAACTGACTTGCGTGTTATTCAACGCCGTTTGATCACTTGTCAATGTGCTCCAAGATCACTGGTTCTCATAATCCTAACCCTAACCGTCAGTGCGTGGTATTTGACGCAGCGAAGAACATACACACAGGAAGCTTATAATGCGTACAGATAACACGTCTATTAAAAGTGGCGTATATATTTAGATATCATG
Source organism: Apogon hyalosoma (assembly GCA_037367295.1). Classification (NCBI taxonomy): domain Eukaryota; kingdom Metazoa; phylum Chordata; class Actinopteri; order Kurtiformes; family Apogonidae; genus Apogon; species Apogon hyalosoma. The sequence continues at coordinate 32,647,995 of JAPQRP010000016.1, read as the reverse complement.
GTGGAATATCAGCGCTACATAGCACCATTGTAACCTCCTGAGACCCTGGACAGAACAAGTTTCTGTTTTTTTTTGCGGTAAAAAGTGAAAAAAAGTACAACTCAACATTAGCTTTTTTTTTTTTTTTAGATACATTTTTAATTTTTTGTTTTCGATTTATGTCCTGTGTAGTTGTTCAATGAGGCTGTAAACATCTTGTCTACAAATATGAAGGGAAAAAAAAAAAAAATCCAGTCTTTGGAGGTTAAACATGAACTAATGCTGTAATAGATGCTTAAACAGGACAGAAACATTAACACAGAAGTAAATAATTTGACTGAAACAACTGAAAATTACTTATTCATCATGCACAAACAATTAAGATGCTCAGAAGAATTCTTTATCGGCTGTTTGTATCGTCTCTTCATGGTATTGGCTTCATTTAAACTTTGTAAAATAGTGTGTTATTGTCATACCGGTGCTTGCCTGATTCCTTTTATATACGCACAAATTTTACAGTTTATAGAACAAACACATAAAACAAAAACAAACAAAAAAAACAAAAAACAAAAGCATCTAAGTTCAACGTTTAGACAAATCAAGTACAGACAGGTTCAGGACAAATAAAGCATTAGGAAGCAAAGCAAAGGCTTTATTTCATTGACATAAACATCCCTTTTTTCGCCATATTTTTTGCATTTGTCAGTAGTGAGTCTTGATGACAAAATCAGCTTTTCCATGTCATAAATTTCCTTGGGTTCTGGCTTTTTTTTTTTTTTTTTTTGCCCCTGCTAATAATATTTACAGATATCAGTCAGATTTCCTCATCTCGTGTGGCAGGTTACCCGAGTAATTCACGATCAAATCAAATAGTGATAGTAAGCCCGTTCCTATTATATTGTTGATATTCTTTATCACAAACAACCAATAGGGTACAATTTTAACACAGTCCCAAAAAAATGTGACAGTCCCTGCCTTCACAAAGCCCCAATTCCTCCAATAAGGACTTTCGCTCTGATTTTTGCCTGATTCCTTTTAAACACTTTGTCTGTATATTACTGTTTTATATTGACTGTCTACTTAGTTTTGCATGGAGCCTGTACCATTCCACTAGGATCTTAATATGTTTTGTCTGTTCTTCTGTGCTAACTTTAAATAGTTTTTGTTATTTCATTGACCAATTTAATGTGTAACTGAGAGAAAATAATTGAAAATTCATTATTTGGCTAAACCTGGATCTGAACAAATACACAAATCAATCGAAATAGATGCCCTTACACTAAACACACTGCAACTTTGTATTTGTTGTCATTTTAACAGTATGTTGAAACCAGTGTGTGTGTTTGAGTTGTAAGGATTAAAAGTGTTTTAAGTGGCTTCAGCCGATGAAAAACTAACAAATCCAGTTTTAACACAAGTATATTTAGCAATTAATTGTTGGTCACTGGTAACATGAACAACAATTACTTAAAAAATAGTGTATGAAAGATAAAATGATCTCGTATCTATGGCTTTAAAATATAACATTATGTTTAGGGGTGTAAGGAAATATTTGTTCTGCAATATACCGCAATGTTTCACTTCATGATACTGAATCAATATTAAAAAGTACTGTCTTAATATTTTTAGGTGTTTATTTAAATGAAGACATGGTGCGGGTTCAGTTTTTTTTTTTTTTATATATACTTTATTATTATGTAACACCTTTTTTGTTAAATAATGGTTATTTCAAGCATCTGAAAAGCAATTTTCACTTTATGAGAGACAGATATTAATGATGTTGGATGATTCAGGGACTATCTACTATGCATGCGTTCTAATCACAACTAATAGAATATGGGCATTTGAGGAGGATCTGAAACTGTAATGTACTGTAATTTAAGTTTTTACAGAGGGAAGTTTTGTTTTGTGATATAGCATTAGATCGTGTTCTGATTAAATAGAAGTTTGTTTAGTATTTATGCATATTTCTGGTGTAATTTACATTTTTCTAGGAAATAATATTTAATAAATAAATTAAAAAATATATATTGACTTATTATCAGCGTTGGGATATATTGTTTTGTCATTTGTATCGTACACTGCAAAAAAGGGGTTTCTAAAAACAAGATAAAAACACTAAATCTGAGGAAAAAGGTACTCAAAACTAGTGAAATATCTGTCCATGCAGGAGGATAATTTCACGTGACACGATTTCTCGAATTAAAAAAAGCAAGTCTACAGATGTATGAACACTTAAAATAAGAAATTTACCCTTAAAAGAAGATAAATTACCTGACACTTCTAAATCCAGGTTTTGTTTTGTTTTTTTTTGTTTTTGTTTTTTTTTTATCTGGGTAAAAACCAAATAATTTGCAGTGTATGGCCTGATTTTTGCCAATACACACTTGTAATTACGGTAGAAGCGGCACAAATGTTCTTTACTCAAGTAGAAGTCTGTTCTGGATAGTTTTAGAACAGACTATAGTGAGAGTAGAAGCACTGATTCAGCTTCTTTACTCAAATAACAGTAATAAAAGTAGAGGCTCTGAAATGTACTCAACCTAAGTTTCTTTTTGCCAACTGTTTCTGTAAAAACTTACCTGGGTCTCATGTCGTATTAACAGACCAGGAGTAATAAACTTAATACAATGAAACCACTGAACCTTGGTGCAACATACAGATCAGTTTTCAGTCGTTCTGTCGTCTTTCCTCAGCGGTCCGGCCTCCCTCCAGCGCCTGTTTCTTCTTGTTATATCTTTAATATCATTGTCGTCGTACGTTTGTCATGCATGTTACGCACCGATGGGCATGTGAACGCACTGTCTTTTCTGTCTGTCACTGTCGCATCCATTTAGGCTGAAATCAGTCTGTTGGGAAGGTGCAATAAATGATGCAAATTTTAAAAAATAATCAAGATTCGCTCTGAAAAATGCATTGAAAAATAATAAAATAAGTTACGAGACTGTGTTGAATTTGCAGGAAAAGTGTTGATATTTGTAGATATAAATATGAACCCATAAAAACCCAGTACTACTTTGGTGGCAGTTCCCAAATGAATTTTTCTTTCTATTTACTCTTTCCTAAATGATTTATCACCATTTATTATAATACTATCCTCTGAATTGTGCATGTTTTCAGTGAAAATCAGGTATTTTCCTACATTCAATTCGCTGATCATTAAGATTCTTTATTTTGTCATTGTTAAGATGCACCAGACACGGAAATTAACCTTCTGCTTTTTAATCCCTCACGAGAACATGCAGAAACACAACACACACTGCAGACTAGGAGCAATGGGCTTGCCATATGAAGTGCCCAGGGAACAAAGTGGGTGGGGGTGGGGGGTTTAAGTGCCTTGCTCAAAGGCACATCAGCCAACAACTTTTTCTGACAGTCCAGGGAATCGAACCAGCAATCCTGCAGTCAGGAACCAACGCTCTAGCCGACTCGCCAGCCTTCTATAGGCCATGGCTGCCCCATGAAGAAGTTCATAAAACCTTAGATTAAAGTTGAGGGTTATTTTATTAGAAACTTGAGAAAACTGAAGAAAAAGTGACTTTGTCAACAAAAATCTATCATTAACTGAACATAAACCCAGCGTCTCCATCCACTGTCACTGATCCAACTCCATGGGTTTTACTGGTGAATCAATGCTGTAGAAGATGATGGTGTTTCTACGTTCACTATGGAGCCTCTGAACGTCCAAATGGTTCATATCTGATGATGATTTAAAGATGACAAACTGCATTTTACACCAAGTATTTACATGGACTGATAGAACTACTGAATCAACAGTTATTAAATATTTTACAGCAGTAGATGCTTTTGGTCGCTGGTGGCTGTTCGGGTCTTTATGACTTAAAGTTAAAGGAGTGATATTTTGCTGTTTTTTTTTTTAAAATGGAATTCTTCCTTTTCAAACCTTTCCCTGTGCTCTCCATAAACTGTAAATGCTCTGCTTGGGTCTGAATTCTTCATTCATTTAACTCCACAGCTCCATCTTCAACCCTATTTCTGAATAATGACACCAGAAAGGTGGTTTTGAGCGCTGGCCCTTTAAATGCAGACGAGCCACGTCAGGCCCCGCCCCCTCCAGGTTGTTGACTGTGCTTTCTGTCCTGTTCAGCCACTTGCGTTTAATTTATTACCCGTCTGTAAAACCTGTTTTCTTTCTTGACGTGTGCTGCTGACCTCTTGGCCAGGTCACCCTTGTAAAAGAGATCTCGATCTCAGTGGGATTTTATCTGGTTAAATAAAGGTCTAATAAAAAATAAATAAATAAATAACCAACAAATGAAAATTTTCGGTAATCAGCTCAAAGTTTGGACATATTTTCAGTATGGATGTATGTAAATTTTATTTATATAGCATTTTTCACAGATAGAATCACAAAGTGCTTTACAGTTTAGAAAAAAATATTTATAAAAGCTTAAAATAAAATAAACAAAATGTCATACCAGGATAAAAACAAAATAGTAGTACAGAGAAACGGACAATACTACAGTAACACAAGCCCAAAAAATATCAACCCGGGCTGAACGCCTCCATGGACTCGACGAAGCATCGTTTTTACTACAACCGCTACTGCTGACAAACAGTTACAGCGTATTTGGAGAAATGTTCGTCGGAAGTCTTGACCTTATATGTGCAAATGTCGTGACGTAACTAATTATAAAATGTAACAAATTAAATCAGGAATTAAAACAGGTTGTAAAAATCCACTCGATTTTTGCCGGAATTAATATAAAGATATCTTTGCAGCACCTGGAGGGTTCAAATTCAAACTGTATGAACTATTAGGGTCCAAAAACACAAATAAATGAACCAAAGACGAATAAAAGTGTGTTTAGATAAATATGAGCCCTTTAAGCACTACTTCTAAAACGCACACATATACATTAGCAGTCTATAGCTTCTATTTTTATTTATTTATTTATTTGTAGATAAATGTGTTCTTTCCATATTTGAAACAGAGAGTTTAAGACACAGACTTAGGGAAGAGGACAGCCTGCTCCTCCTCCTCTTCCTCTTCCTCCTCCTCCTCCTCTTTGGCTTCCGTGACTATCACAAGGATTCAGAGCTGACTCTAATTCAACAGGACTGTCATAGCTCATGAAAAAATCATGTCGTATAATCAAATCGGAGTAAAAACCCTGCGCTGGGCCTCACGGGAGTCTCCGTGCGCCCTGAATATTTCATGTAATGGAGGCTCTCACCACCATGGAAACTCTCAACAGTTCAGGATTGCGTGCAAATATTGACTGTAGTGTGGAGGGCCAAAGGCCGGGAGAGGCCGACTGCGCAACCGAGCCTGAGTGAGTTTTATAAATAATGGTAATCACATGTGACACCGCTCATAGCAGGGGGGCTGGCGGCCGCTCATATCCTCATACTGGGTGGATGTTACTGAGTGCGGTGGTCGAGTTAAAACTGGGGAAGACTGGGAAGGCGAAGTGGCGGCGGATGAGGGAGTGAGTGCGTGGGGGAGAAAAAAAGTGCCCTGATGCATATGAATTGACAAATGTCTGTTTTGGCTGCTGAGAATGGAGCTCAATTGTAGGTCTGAAGAAACATCAAAACACAATTCATGGCTGACATCCACTGGGTGGAGAAGAGGAGAGGGGAGGGGGCTGACGCTGTACCCGGGCTAAGAGCACCGCACCGGGGCTTAGCTGCTGACTTAGCGGGGCCTTCACCGGCGATTTAACAGCGACGAACACCAGAACGAAAACTCAGTTAAAGTTAGGACACCCGAAGCTCCCGTAATATGATGTTTTCCTAAAATGTTTGTGAGCGTTGTTTTTATTTTTATGAGTCCAAGTCACATCTGTTGTCACAAATTTAATGGTTTTTAAGACACGCCTTAAGTTTAGAGTCTTTTTGGAAGAAAGTCCAAGTCAACCCAGCGCTTTGACGTTTCGATACTGTTAAATGTATGACCTATAGGGAAATACATTTTAGATTTAACTGTAGACTTCAAGGTTTTGCGTTTTTTTTGTTTTTTTTTAATCTGTATGTAGGCAAAGCTTAAGGAGATGAAGTTGTTTAAATACGTGAAATATCTACAAAATATTTCTGTTACATTGATATGTCAAATAAAGATGAGATAAGATCTTCCAGTTGTCCCACAACAGGGAAATTTGCTTACAACACAAGTCCGTCCTATTTTTCTGACAGTTGAGGAAACAGATTAACCCTTTAAGTGCCAAAGTTGCAGTATGGCAACAAACAACATAACTAAATGAAACTGACAGCTTTTTGAAATTTTGATATAAAAAATGAATATAAAAAGGGGGGTAACATGTTGCATATTAAGAAATCAAACTGCAGAAGGCAATTATTTAATGTAAAATGGTGAAAGTGCTTATTTACTGGGTCTCAGGAGGATATCCACCAGTAAAACACATGGAGTTTGATCAGTGACAGTGGATGGAGGCACTTGGTTTCTGTTCAGTTAATGATAGATTTGAATGAAAAAGTCACGTTTTCCTCGATTTTCTCTGTTTTTGATTTAATGACATTCAACTTTAAGTTGTGTTTTTATGGACATCAATCGTGATCTGCAAATTAAATGTAGGAAAATACCAGATTTTCACTTAAGAATGAAAATACTGAGCATAACGGAATGAATGGTGGTAAATCACTTAAGAAAAGTTAAGTAGAGAAAAAATCATTTGAGAGCTGCCACAAAAGTAACACTGGGTCTTTATGGGTTAAAACACCATTTACATGTGGACCAGAGGCTCAAATATATAGAAAAATATATCCATTATGCAAGATATCTGCATCAGTGTGGACAAGTAGGTAATAAAGTAAAGCTGTTATTTTGAAAAGCTACTGGATATTAACACCACAAAGAGAAAACCAAGGAACCAAGTCACATAAACAGAAAAGACTGATTTAATTATTCTATACGCAACAACAAGAACAGCCTACTCTTAAAGTAGACAAACTTTGAGATGCTAATGTTATTCAATAATCCAACTTCCAACCCAAGGACAATTACCATAAAGTGTTAACTTATGACCCAGTGTAAGAGTCCTAAGGCTAAAACCTAAAAAATGTCATTTTTAAAAATTTTATTTCTACATCTTTTCAAATTACACATAGGCCCACAGTTTATTAACCCTCGTAAATTAGTAATGTTTCACGAGTAAAAAGGAAACCTTACATGAAAAACTAGATTTTATTATACGAGGGCTCTCGCCTGGACTTAATGATGTTATTGTGATCAAAGAATTTATAGCAGAAAAAAGATATTGCAAACTTATAAATCTGGCGAGTGTGTGTTGAGCTTCTGCTGGAGCTTGCTCACATGTGCACACAGTCTTGCATAAAGAAAATAATCTCCAGACATTAGATGTTCCAAACATTGTTAAATGAATTGCAGCTTCAGACAGTGTGAATAGCAAACTGAATATATGTGGCGGTAATGGTGGGGAGTGGTGCCGTTTGCATGTATTATCTGTACCTCTCAGACGTGATAATTGAAGCTCAGTGCAGTTATGAGTCTGGGTGAGAGGCAAATAAATGCATCTCCTCACTGCTAATGCAGAAATCTGATCCTGTCTGCACATATTTACTGTGGGCTGCATGCTGTCTGTGCCCGTAAGCCTGTGCATTACGCCTGATTCATCAATCGCCTGTTTATCTCGCCAAGTGAGCAAAGAAAAAAAAAAAAGACCAGCAGTAAATTCCCATTATTAGATGAAGTGTGAGGAGGCTGTTTGGGGGGAGAGGAGGCAGACAGCGTGGCTTTGATACTGCAGGAGCCCCTCAGACAGCGGGTGTCGTCTGCATGGCCACATCATTAGTCGGATCACTCGGAGATGATGTTTTACGGCTTGGTGAGAGTTGATTTACTCTGATCAATGAGGGATCTGACTCTGCCAAGTAGAAACACAGTAAATTTTAACAACACTGATGTTATTAGCCTCATGGCTCCTGGGCTGTGAGGCCAACAAAAAAGTTTACGACAAGCTGCTTCACATTAGACCTTGGCACAGATGGCTCAGGTTTTAAGACCGCAATCCTGGGGTGTCAAACACCTCTGCAGAACCCCACGCACAAGATACTTCTTTAATCTTCCTCTTGTGTTTGCTTTCTCTTACCTTCTCTCATGTTAGCGCGGTGGTTTTGACCCATGTCTTAAATCAGCTGTAAAATACACTTAAAACTATTATCTATCATCCCGTTTGTTTCTCATCTCATCTCTTGGTTACCTTAGGCTGCCTTATCCATGAAAATATTGGTTTTAATATTTTTGCTGTGACCCTCGGGGCCTTTTTTTTTTTTTTTGTCATGTGCACTCTGTCAGTCACCACCTCTATACTGAACTGCCCTCACGTGTGAACATGCCCGTCTGTGCTTGTTTGTTTTTGTGCAGGTAAACTGGATAACAGGGCAGAGGCCCAATCCCAATTCACCCCTCAGCCCTCCCCCTTACCCCTCCCCCTTGGCCTTTGCACTTGGCACTACCCCTTAAAAAGGAGCTGCAAGGGTTAAGGGGTTGAAATATCCTCCTATGAAATGGGACAACCCTTCGCGACCTTTTACGTCATCAGCAGTCATCGATGCCGCTGTAAACAGATGCGACAACTTTGTTTCCGAAAGTCTTCACCGTGCCCTCAGCAGCTGTAACCGTTCCTTTTCTATGGGTTTCGGGCGTCTTTTTGCAGCTATCAACAGAATTGCGATCTATAACACACTGAAACAGCATTAAACGGTCGATCAAATGATTATGTGGCTTACGAAGAAAATCCGTACATTTGTGTGTTTCTTTCGTCACACTGCTGCACTCTTGGCTGTGTTTGCATCCATCTTGCTAATGATTCAAACAGAATTAAGGGAAATTTCTCCTACTCCTCCGTTCATAGTGTGGTACCCAAAAATTCCTGTTTCGAGGACCAAACAGCCCTCCGCCTTAGCCCTTCCCCTCCGTCGAATCGAGAATCGGGACAACACTACCCCTTCACGTGTACGCGCAAAACAGAGGGGTAGGGGTACGGGGGAGGGGCCAAGGGGTGAATTAGGATTGGGCCAAAATGAGAATCCCCAA
>JAPQRP010000016.1:32623576-32638876 GCA_037367295.1 Apogon hyalosoma | reverse complement strand
TGTCCAAACTTCGAGCCGATTACCTAAAATGTTCAGTTGTTGGTTGAACGGGACAGAGCAGCACAGCCAATAACCTGTAGGGGGCGGGGCCTGAAGTGGCTCATTTGCATTTAAAGGGCCAGCCTTTCTGGTGTCATTACTCAGAAATAGTTTTGAAGATGGACCTGTGGAGTTGAATGAATGAATGAATGAATGAATGAAGAATTCAGACCCAAACAAAAAAAGCAAAATATCACACTTTGAAGCTCTTTTCTGATTTCAGAAGAAAATATTGTGGAATTTCCAGCACTGAAAGACGATCCTGCCGAACATGTCCACCAGCCATCCGCACAAAGCAGTTGAATTAACTGGCAGATGAAAGGAACAGTTTCAACCAAGAGGAAAAAAAAAAAAAAAAACAAGTAGTGAATGTGATCAAATGAATAGAAACAGCACCTCTGATCCTGCCATTGATGGTGTTGGACTCAAATGTGTCCACTTATAGACCAGTTTAATTTGGATTCCTGCTCAGTGATGTGAGACTAATAAGCAGCACAATGAATATTCAAAGTGTCTCATATTCACTTCCAAGTCCATTGTAATTACCAACATTTACAACATTTAATCACCCCCCCCATAACTGTAATGCATTAGAACAGCATTTATTTTGTAATTCATTTATTTAACCCCCAAAGACCGAAACAGGCACCAGAGACCAAATACATCTACTGATCTAAAATGTTTAATAACTGTAGAGCCACTGATCCTATCAATACGTGTAAATAATTCAGGTAAAATTCTGTTTCTCATCTTTTCATGGTCGTCAGATATGACCCACGTGGATGTTCAGAGGCTCTGTGGTTACCGTGGAAACAACATCTTCTACAGCACTGATTCACTTGTAAAACCCATGGAGTTTAAAAAATGACAGTGATTTTAGATGTTTGTTTTAGTGTTAAATTAAGGAGATATTTCGCCTTTTCTTCACCTTTTCTCTATTTTGATATAATAACTTTTATCTTTCTTTATGAACATCTACATGGTTGGCAAATTTAAATATGGGGAAATACCTGATTTTCACAGAAAAATGCAAAATGCAAAGGATAATATTATAACATATGGTGGAATATCACTTAGGAAAATATAGATGTAGAGGAAAATTCATTTGGAAGTCACAACTAAAAGAGTTCCAGTCCTTTAAGGGTTAATTTCTCTGGTTGTTCGTGCACTGCAGATGGTAACAGGCCTTTTCCAAAATGGCAGCCTTCATGAAATGATGCGTTTTGGTAAAAGGAAACCTTTGCATAGTTTGAAAAATAAATATAAAGTAAGAAAAAGGCCTAAACTAATAATTCAATATTCAACTGGCATTTTGCCATTTTGAAGCAACTTGTAATTAATATTTTCTACATTTTAAGATCTAATTTGTTGAAAATGTATGAATCAAACATGATCCAGTAGAAATATAATATAAATTGCCTGTTTTATCTTTAGTCTTCATTGTACAACATTCTGTAAATTAGTCTGCATAAAACTTTACACAATACTAAATGCACTGTCTTGATTATTTAATGAAGTCAATTTAAGTAAAATATGATTTTAAACTAAACAGAGCAGCTCAAATGCTCAAAATGGAATGGAGAATATATTATTACTCTTATATAAAATATTATAATGATCAACGTAAATACCTGAGGCATCAAATACGATGTAAAATAAATGTTAGAAATGATTGTAAATGAAAATGTTTTTCTGAAAAGGGCTAAGAAATGCACATTTTCTAGTTATTTTTTGAAATGTCAGGCTTCAGTTTAATACTAGTTTGTTCTCTCAGAAATTGGTGCAAAAAAAGACCAGTGAAATTCAGCTGCCACATTAAAAATCAGTAATATGTAACCATGCATAATTACTACTATCTGTCATTTAAATATTTCGTGTTCAACCAGTGACCCCTAGTTTTTGTGTTGTATTGTCTGTTGATAAAACAAATACAAATAATGTATTAAAAAAATGTAAAATGTGTATTTTCCTAAATAATGGAACTCAAGACCCCCCATTGTTTTAATTCTAAACAAATACACTTTTTTTTTTTTTTTAATGGATTTAGCCAGTGAAGATAACATTACACTTTAGATATTTTTCACTACTTATATTTTGGTTTAGTCACATAAATACACAATAAATATAAAAGGCTGGTATTTGTTCTTATATTGGAATACTGCTCTGTTATGAACTTTGATCGAATTGTTAAACATCACATTCATTCACGGCAGGTTTGTATTTGAACTAAATAAAAAAAAAAAACAGAGTAAATGGAGCATCAGTGGTTTGTGGCCTTTTGGCGTTTCACAGTTATTACATAATCATTATATCTCTATTACATAATTGTGATTGTTGTACATAATTATGACAGTTATCTCTAGTCACCTGTATGGAAGCATCGGAGTGAAATGAACAGATATATTATGATTATTTCCATATTTCCACCATTTGACTGATGCTCTTTTAATAGCTTCATATTATTCACTTCTGTTATTTTCATTGGAGCACCAGCACCACTGTGGTTTATGTATTATCATTTAGTCTATTTGGCTATGAAATAGAATACATTTCATACTCTATACCAATGAATATCTATTATTTATATGCAAGGAACTTAATATAAAAACCCCAGAATAAAATATCTGAGTTTCTAGTGCATTAACCCGTAAAGACCCAAACTGTTTAATACCTGTTGATCCATTAATCCTATCAATCCATGTAAATAAATGGGGTAAAATGCAGTTTTTCATCTTTTCATGGTCATCAGATATGACCCATTTTGACGTTCACAGCCTGCGTAGTTACCGTGGAAACACCGTCATCTTCTACAACATTGATTCACCAGTAAAGCCCATGGAGTTGGATCAATGACAGTGGATGGACAGGCTAGGTTTATGTTCAGTTCATGACATATGTTACAGAAAAAGTCGCTTTCTCCTCCAATTTCTCTGTGTTTGATATAATAACCCTCAACTTTAATTTGAGCTTTTGTGGCCATCAGTCATGATCAGTGAATTAAATGTGGAAAAATACCTGAGTTTCATTGAAGAATCCAAAATACTGACCCTATTATCAGAATAAATGGTGATAAATCACTTAAGAAAAGGTAAAAATAGAGGAAAAAATCATTTGGGATCTGCCACAAAAGTAGCACTGGGTCTTTATGGGTGAAGTCATCATCCTCCCGTCTAATCTAAAAATCACCTACTGTGTATTTCCAAGGTCCAACTGGAACCTTAAAGGGGACTCTGCACTTTCACGTCATGCCCCTGAGCGATGGAACTCTGCCGCGAAAAATCAGACGTTCACAATCAGTAGAGATTTTTAAGACCCGCTTTTATACTTTGGCGCTTTTATGATTTTAATTACATTTTAAGTAGGTATTTTATAATGATTTCGCTGTGTTTTATGTACTGCCGTTGGGTTTTATAACTGGATTTTATGCTGTATTTATGTATGCTTTGGATTTTACAGTGTCAAATCTCAGCCTTGTTCTTTATTTCATGCTGTATTTATGTTGTGGGTTAATTTCTCTTCTTATGCGGTGTGTTGTTTTGTCTTGGAAAGCATTTAGATTTATTTATTCATTTGACATATTGGACACATTGGAACTGCAGTAAGGAATAAATACCAGATGCACTGTATTTTGTGTTTGTTTATTTACAGCACCTGTATATGGGAATCTATAATAATATAAATAATAATAATAATAACAAATATTATTATTATTATTATTATTATGATAATAATAATAATAATAATAATAATAATAATGCATATAATGATAAAAATAATAATGATAATAATAAATGTTGATATTGCACTTTTTGCAGAGAGATTTCACAAAGAGGTTTACAAAAAGAAAATGTATAGAAAATAAACACATTAAAAAACGCATATACACGGTACATGTAGAAGTATCCACCTCCTTTAAAAATATTAAAATAGTGTTGTGTTTTTCACTCAGTTCCACAGTTTTGTTCCTTTAACCCTTAAAGACCTAGAACTACTTTGGTGTTGAATTTTCCTCTACATTTAACCTTTTCCCAAATGATTTATTGCCATTTATTATTTTATGCGCTGTATTTTTCAGTGAAATGCCAGAACTTTCCTACTTTTAATTTCCTGAGAATGTAGATGTTGATAAAAAAATTAGCATAAATTTAAAGTTATTATATCAGAACACAGAAAACTGAAGCAGAAGCGACTTAACTTTTTTTTTTTTTTTTTTACTGGTGAATTGATGTTGCAGAAGATGGTGTTCCCCTGTTCACTGCAGAGCCTCTAAATGTCCAAATGGGTCATATCTGATGACCACAAAAAGCTGCAAAACTGTATTTTTCCTGAATTATTTCATTGTATTCTTAGGGTCAGTGATTTCAAAGTTATTAAACATTTTAGATCAGTAGATAATTTTGGTGGTTACTTACTTACTTACTTACTGGTCATTAACCCATAAAGTTCCCAAATGAATTTTTCTCTCCCTTTAACCTTCCTTAAGTGATTTCGCACCGTTTATTGTAATATAATCCCCTATATTTTGCGAATTTTCAGTGAAAATGAAGTATTATGTTGGATGTAACTTACGGATCATGTACATTTTCATTAAAACTCAGATTAAAGTTGAGGATTATTTAATCAGAAGCAGAAAAAACAGAAGAAAAATAAGACTTTTCCAGCAAATATATCACTGTCTGAATGGAAAAACAAGTGTCTCCATCCACTGTCATTGATCCAACTCCATGGGTTTTACTTGTGAATCAATGTTATAGAAGATGACGGTGTTTCCATGGTAACTACGGAGCCTCTGAATGTCCAAATCGGTCACATCTGATGACCATGAAAAGATGAAAAACTTTATTTTACACCAATTATTTACATGGATTGGTAGGATTAGTGGATCAACAGGTATTATATAATTTAAATCGGTAGATGCTTTTAATCGCTTGTGGATGTTTGGGTCTTTATGGGTTAAACTACACTGGACACTACAGTGATAATATGTAGTTAATAAAATAGACAATAAAATTATTAATTTCAAATATTTGCTACAATTAATCATCTTCATGGGATAGAGTTTATTTTTGCTATTTGCATTACTGCTGTAAAATAAATAGAGTTTATTTTGACGTGTAGTGCTGCTATGAAATGGACAGTTTATTTTTGAAATGTATAGCATTTTTGTGTGTTTTGCTTAGAATTTAGTTTAGTACATATACAATTTGTTAAGTTACTTATGCGCTGCAAAAATCAAAATCTTACCAAGTGTATTTTTCTCATTTCTAGTTCAAATCTCTCATCACACTTAAAATAAGACTTAATCACCTAAAGGGCAACTTTTCAGTGAGATATAAGAACTCATTTTTAGACGATAGATCTGGAAAATCTTATTTCAAGAAATCTTACCAAGATAATTTTCACCTGTTCCATTGGCAGATTTTTTTTTTTTTTTTAGCTGGAATTAAGCAAAAAAAAAAAAAAAAAATCTTGGATGAAGCAAAAAAAAAAAGAAAATGATCTTGGTAAGATTTCTTGAAAATAACTTCTTATATCGCACTGAGAAGTGACTCTTTAGGTGATTATGTCTTATTTTAAGTGTGATGAGATATTTGGACTAGAAATGAGAAAAGTACACTTGGTAAGATTTAGATTTTTGCAGTGTGGGAGCTGACATGGGAATATATGGACAGTAGAAGGATGGGGTAAGGGGGTGGGAGTATATAAGATGAACTCGTCCTGTACCTTTTTGAATTTTTTTTTTTGTTTTTTTCATAGATTTCTCTTGTTGTATTGGGTTTAAAAGTTGATGTTCGAAACAAACACTCAGACAATCAATCAAAAAAATCAATCATCTCAAATTCCAGCATCATCATCCCTTCTTTGTTGCTCTGAAAATGTGCCAAATTCTGTTCTGACTGGATGTTTTCCTGGACAGAACAGCTGATATGACCTGAGTCTATAGTTAGACAACATAACAACATGGAGAACCACCTGGCCTTTAGATTCAGCCCCAAGAGAAGCTCCTCTCTCCCTCACCCTCACCCTCTCTCTCTCTTCAAAGTGCAGTGCGATGCTTCTCCACCGTCACTCGCCTTCCCCTGATGTCACGTTTGACCTCGTTCTGTTGCTTCTCCTAAAAGGAGGCAAGCACGCGATACTGCGCTGCAGGGAAGATGCGGCCTATTATATCATTTATAATGCATGCATTATCGTCTATGAATGTCACTTCTAATGCACTGTCATAACATCTGTTTTACATACTGCTGTGGTCAAAATATTTAATACGTTTGTCTATTTTTTTTTTTTTTCTGTAGGAAATTGCCACGTCTATGATTCTGATTGAAAACAAAAACTTCTCGTAAGCGGGGTAGACTCACAAGGACTTTATAAATTTGGAGAGTTTTAAAAAAAAAAATGTTTCCACAGTTGTTTTTTTTGTTTTTTTTACAGCAATAGTGCAGAAAAAAATGTCGAAACAATATGAATTGTTGCTTTTATACAAAACAGAACATACACAAAACACACATACAAAAAAATCCCACAAATGAATAAAAAAAAAAAAAAAATCATAAAACAAGTCACCTAAATCTGAACAGATTTTTCATCTGTTACAGACTCACCACATGAAGATAAAAAATCAGGCACTGAACAGTTTTCAGCGCACTGTGTGTGGTGTGCTCCGATTCTGTCCCACCACCGATCTAGAGTCTAGTCCTCCAAGCCAGAAATCTCACGTGATTAAGTGTGATCTAACAAAATGAAGAAGAAGAAACATAGCAACACCCGGAAAACAAAACATGCAGCATGGAAGAGGAGGATACGAGAGGAAGGAATGATGGTGTTCTTGGGAGCATTTTTAACGGAAAAATCCCGAACTAAAAAAAAATACACGGGTCAGGTCGGCCATGCTTGTTTTTATTTACGCCTACTTCCTTGTTCCTCCGTCAGCTCGCTTCCTGATTGGCTACATTCCGCTCCACGTCACAATTCATGGAGTCATGATTCGGTAGTTGTTGGCTTTCCCCACACAATCAATCAATCAATCAATCAATCAATCAAATGTTATATATTAGGCCTGTAACGGTACACATACCAAACCGAACCGTTTCGGTACGCACCGGTTCGGTCCGGTACACAGCTGTACCGAAACGTCACAGTATGTTGAGAAAAAGAAAAGGGAAGATGTCGTTCAATGCGGAACTTTAAATTCACACAAGTTCCACGTGCACATATTGAAGGAGCCCACATTGACCCGGAATATGAACTAGCAGCTGCCATAAGGTTAAAAAAAACAAAAAAACAAATATGATGTCAACTCGGAAGGAAGAGATGGAAGACTGTCCGCCATCATTACGGTCCCGTTTGGAATCACTTCGAGTTTCCAGTGAAAGACAACAACGAAGAAAGAGACGATAAGATGAATGTTGTTTGTCGCCTATGTACGATTCTCTCTCGCTCTCTCTCTCTCTCTCTACCTCTCTCTCTACCTCTCTCTACCTCTCTCTCTCTCTCTCTCTCTCTCTACCTCTCTCTCTACCTCTCTACCTCTACCTCTCTCTCTACTAGCTTTGGGAATGCCATCCCAGCTCCACCCCGTCCCCTTTAACATGTGTCCAGATCATATTTATTTGTTACACTCTTTGAACACATCATGCAAAGTGGCAGTTTTGTTTACAGAGTCAAATACAGAGTAGTCATGTTTTTTTCATGTTGTTTCTAGCCATTTTAGCTGCTTTTGATTGACTCTCTCACTAAAAAATTCCCACCCACGATTTTTCTAAGCCGGCTCCCTTTACCACACATAAAGATTTTTGGTCGTAAATATTGAACAAGTTTAATATTCATGATTGTCAGCCCTGACCTATTTCGGAGCCAATTACCGGGACAAATTCACTCTTAACACACCTCAGACCACAGGATAACCTTAAAGGAAAATCTTATAAGACATAAAATAATCTGGCGTTTGCCGTCCTTGGCTGGGAAGGGGGAAAATCGGGACAAAAACCGCCCGATTATCTTTATGTGTGTACATCGCTTTAGTGATTAATATGAACACGTCGTTGCGGAACAGCGCTGATAATACCAGATTTACCGTACACCTGCTTCTATATTGTTGATTATATTCAGTAAATCTGTAACAGTCTAACATTTTAAAGATTTCCATTATCTTTAAATGGACCTGCATGTCCTGTGCAAGCAGCCAAATTTAGTTTTTATTTACTCGTGTTTACCTGTTTACCACCGCACTGTCCTCAGGTGTATATGAAATGAGCTCTGGGAGATATGCTGTTTAGACAACGGAAGCACACAAACAGCTTTGCCGACACCATTCTGTATGTAATTACTTTTAGAGGTTGCACAAATAACAGATGGAAAGGTGACCTTTTCACAATATTTATTTATGCTTGAAATTTAATCTGTCCCTGTCTGGCCTTTGTGGAGCAGAATGAGGGAAAATGCTCAAATATTAAAAGGAGGCGGTATTTGACAAAGCACGAGGGAGAAGCAAAGTGCTTAGATAAAGGATCAGTGTGGTTTTAACACATTCATGAGATTTTCTATTTAATACGTGATTAAGAGGGGGGATGCAAATCTAAAAAAAAACACTTTTCTGGTTTAATGAAATAAGTTTTCAAAGGTGTACTTTACTTTTCAGAACACTGAAAGTCCAGCACTCGTGATTCCTGTCAGTAATAACGCTCTCTAAAAAGGATAGAATTTCTGTTTTCTTTAGTTCATTGCTCATTATTTGCCAGTCAACTGGTCCTCCAAAGCCAGTGTGCAGCTCAGCAGGATGTCAATTTGTGGATTGAATCTACCCTGCAAGATGCCGGCCAATGGCAGCTTTCTACTGCGATACAGATTGTCACTCATGGCATGAAAACAGCCCGATTTGTCGCTGAAGTTTCTCAAATTTCAGAGCGTTGTTTCTCTCCCACTGCAAGTACGAGCTAATTCAAACATACTCATCAGCTTATCTCTTCTCCGCCTCCTACTTCTGTCTCCTCCCATCTCCTCAAGTGCTAACTCAAAGCTAATTTGCAATTCTCAGTGGCAGAGAAATTGATGTCTCCTCTCGGCACAAGGTAACAGAATTATGTGAGAAATGAAAGATAGAGGTGGTTAGAAGGAAGGAAAAGAGAGAAACATATTGTTATCTTGGTTATATTTTTATGTGTGATGCTGTCACACTTTGTAACATGTTGGCCTGGCACATTTACTCTTACCCTAGAATTCCCCCATTACCTGCATGTTTTTACTGTTTACAACATATCATTGCTTGGAGGCACTTTTCACTTTTAACCCGTAATGTTTTGGCTTGGATGCAAAAGTCTTCATATGCCAAGATTTAATATTCAGAAAATATGTGTTATATAAGCAATATTTTAGTGCAGTGCTACCTGAAAGTCTTTACAAGACATTGTCATTTAATGGGGTTGTGTGTAGTGTTTATAGGGGATTGGGGGAAGTCTCATACCGGGACACACTTAAGACTACCAAAACCATCAATAAATCAACTCTATGTATCCACAAAACTGTATCATACACTAAGTAAAGTATAAAGTTCATTGTTTATACCCATCTGTATAATGGTATCATTGAGTTTTCTTCAAAATAAAGCTCATGGACAGTTATTTTGACAGTCGCTCAAAATAACAGTCTTTGTTTCTTTATTTAAGGATCCCTATTAGTCTGTACCAACGAAGAAACTATTCTTCCTGGGGTCCATTCCCAGTATTAAAGTTTTACAATTTTTACATTTACAAAGCACATAGAAAAAAAACAAAAACAAAACATAGTTATATGAATTTAGCATTGTTTCATTATTGATTAGAGATTTAAGATTGGTTTTAAAAACATGATTTCTTTTTTCAATATAAAAATATCACAATTTCTACATTTACAAAGCACACAGACGGAAAAATAAATGTAGTTACATTAATTCAGCATTGTTTCATTATTCTTATTATTCTTATAATCTTTGATAGTTTACATTATAGCTCTGTTACTAATTCCTCTATGTCTCCACCTGTTGTGCACCTCATTTTCCTTTTCCCTCAGAAACTTTTATTTGATGGGGCAGGGTGTTATTTGCCCCCCCCCCCCAAAAAAAAAAAAAAAACATGCCTAGATGACACCCTGGTGTTTGCTCTTCCACTAGATTCACAAGCGTCAATAAGTAGCGTATTCCTGCGATTGAATCGTATGCTGTGGACAAATGTTTGAGCATATTGGAGGGATTTCCCCCCTTTGAAGAAATGGAACCTTTTGTAAGTGTTACAAGTGTTACTGGTGTCATCTTTTCGCGTCAAATATAGTCATACTTTGGAGCGTTTCTACCATGTTAGCTACATTTTAAACCAAAACAATGCAGGGTACGTGTGGCGTCATCACGCATGCACAACAAAGGCAAAATCGATAATCAATAAGAAACTATTCTGAGGAATTGAACAACTGGGAACCAGTTCTCAAAAAGAACTGGTTCTTGATTCCCATCCCTACTCATGGTGCTTTAAAGTGTTTTTTTTTTTTAATATTTGAAAATAGAAATATTCCATGTAACCCCTTTAACTGAAGATGCAGTAAACCTTAGTGGACTCTCAAGTGTCAAGTCCTCTTATAAATCATTTATTCATACCACCTCTCTCTACAAACGCAGTGCAAAAATGTTGCTCTCCAAAACAAATTGCTTGTGTACATGATTCAAGCAGCGCCTACATCACCCAGGTAACAGAGAGAACATTCACTGACATGATAATCTGGTGGATTTAATCTGGCAGCTGTTCAAAACACAGATGATAAAAACAAAAATAAAGTAAAGATATTGAATTTGCTATCTGTGTGGCCTGGCTCTAAATGTCTTAGATAAAGAGTTGCAGTTGCAGCACTTCAGCAGTTTATTAAATGTCAAGTTCAAGTTTAAAGAGTAACTTAACATCCCCTCCAGCATTTTAACATCTTCCTGGCTGATTTTTTTTTTTTTTTTTACAAGTGGATTCTAGGACACAGTGGCAGCTGGTTCCAGGCGCAGGAGAGCACACATCCATTAGAGGTGAAACAGGCTTAAAACTTTGAAGTAGAGGAGGCAGCCTGGTTACGAAGACCCCCCCCTCCCCCCAGTCCTATTTATTCACTGGTACTGATTAAACATTTAATTTATACGTCGTCTTTTTTTCTTTCTATGAATTAGGTTCAGTTGTCACCACTTGAATGGCTTCAAAGCTGTTTCGATCTAAAATACGACGTTTGGAGTTGAATTAACCCATAAAGACCCAAACATCCATCACCGACCAAAACCATCTACTGAACTAAACTGTTTAATACCTGTTAAACCACTAATCCTAGCAACACATGTAGATAACTGGTGTAAAATACAGTTTGTCATCTTTTCATGGTCATCAGATATGACCCATTTGGACATTCAGAGGCTCTGTAGTTACCGTGGAAACACTGTCATCTTCTAAAACATGGGTTCCCAAAGTGGGGTACACATACCCCGAGGGGTATTTGGAGGAAGCCCAGGGGGTACCTGAAATTTTGTTGGAAAAATATATTAACGAAGTCATCATGTACTAAATACAAAAGAAATAATGAGAATTAATAAATACATTAATGTAATGGTTTTACTGTCAGTCATCTTGTTTTAGCTTTGGTAACATTTTTAGAACATTACTATTTTCAAAATGAGTTTATTTCAGTAGCTAAGTAATTATTTTTTGTTGATGAAAGGTTAATTTATTGATTAATGACCAATTTATTTATTTTTCATATCAATGAAAGAGGGCACTTTTCAGTTTATACTTTGCACACAAAAGTTACTTGTAAAAAAATGGTTATTTTTAATATATTACCGTTAAATATATGTTGTTTGTTTAAGAGTTTTGAAAGTGTAAACAGACACCTTTGGCCAGGAACAAATTTTGCCAATTTTTTTCAGTCAAAAATGCTAAAGTGAGAGTTAGAGGTACTTAGCTAAAAAAAAAAAAAGTTTGTTTCAGGGGGTACTCCACTGTAAAAAGTTTGAGAATCACTGTTCTACAACCTCGATTCACCAGTAAAACCCATGGAGTTTGATAAAGGACAGTGGATGGAAATGCTTGATTTATGTTCAGTTAATGATATATTTTACTGAAAAAGTCACTTTTTCCATAGTTTTCTCTGCTTTTCATATAATAACCCTGAACTTTAATCTGAGCTTCTGTGAACATTTACATGGTCAGTTAATTACATACAAGAAAATACCTGATTTAAACTGATAAAATGCTAAATACAGAAGATGATATTATAATAAATGGTGATGCATCACTTAAGAAAGGTTAGATATAGAGAACATTTCTTTTGGGAATTGACACAAAAAGTAGCGCTGGGCCTTCATGGGTTAATATCCTTTTTCTGCAGGTGACATTGCAGCAGAAAGCAAGACCCCTGCAGCTGAGAACCTTCACATCTAAAGGCACAAAGATATGACACATAAAACCAACAGTACACACTTAATACACACACAGGTTTATGACAATAACAACAACCATATTGCCAGCCCATGAGCTATTTCACGGCTCAACAAACAGTCAATTAAAAGTTGTCACAGAACCATATGTTGGCATTAACAGAGAATTTTTTATTAGTGTTTTTTTTTAATTCAAAGCCAACAACAATGGAAGGTAATAATGGAAATTTATCGCAATGAATTGACAGTTGTACATAAGATAGCAAGCTTTAACGGTGTAAGCTGGCCTTTAACAAATTTTTGCTTTATGTTTTTTTAGAGATGAAAAGCAACAGGATACAAATACCTTGTTGCTGTATTTATGTAGATTTCCCTGTATCTATATTTAACGTATTTATTTACATTTAGTGCTGCAACAACAAATCGATTAAATCAATCCAAATCGATGCTTAAAAGAGTTGACGATGAATTCGGCAGTCGATTCCTCGGATCTTGAGCACGTTAATATTGAGGCATGTCTGCACGCTGCGTAGTGTAGCAGAGGAAAACGCAGCAGCATGGCTGAGGCTTCGGATGCCAGATTTTTAAAGCTAGGTTTACGTTATGTTCCCGGTGGCCACGGCAGCTCCGTTTAGCTGAAATGTAGTGCGACGTTTACGTAAAAAAACTTGAATATGGAGGAAAAAAAAGGCCGAAATCCCACGGTGCAGTACGTTTTGGGCGAGTGGGACTGCCGTAGCCACCGGGAACATAAGTTAAACCTAACTTAACATAGCCTACGTGTCGTGATTACTTAAGCCCGCTAGCTAGTTGGACACTGTTATCGTAATTAGAATGTTTTCATCCATCTCCGTTTATCGGGCCACCAGACTAACATTACCTGTGGTTGACTGGAACTAATACCTACAATGCTAGTTTGATAATAACCTATCAACAGAGCTGGTTGAAGACTATATCTTGCTAGTCTGTAGCCATAACTAGTCTAAGTAGCGGGCTAGTGCTCGCTAACTATAGTTAAAGCCACTGTGGGGATGTAATCGTTAGTGACTTGTCTGCAGCCTATGTTGCTTTGGGTTAAACACAAATCTTTGAGAACTGAGTCTTTTGTGTTTATCCGATGAATCAATTAGTTATTAAAATAATCTACAGATTAATCAGTTATTAAAATTATCGTTAGTTGCAGCCCTATTTACATTTACACCCTATATTCAAACACCAGTGTCTACTCTCCAGTCCTTACAGCATTTTAGTTCAGGAGTCACATACGGGTTAATATGTGGACTGGAGAGTGGGTTGGAAGATAATAACATGATAAATATGAATAATCAATCAATCAAATTTTATTATCTATAGTGCCAAATCATAACAAAAGTTATCTCATGCCAACTCCAAACTTTTCTCTGTTTTAGAATCAAAACAGTAACATTACAAAAACGTTTACATCTACAAACTTTTTTTTTTTTTTTTTTCAAATGCGAATAACATAAACAATCTGTAATTTCTTATGAAAAAAATAATTTGAATGTTTATATCTTAAGTGTAATTTTTGCATTTCACAAATTCATCCCACGGGCCAGATTGGACCCTTGCGGTGGGCCGGTTTTGGTCCGCGGGTCACATGTTTGACAACCCTGTCTTACAGTATCAAAACAGGCCCATTACTTTGCTTTTTAATGCATTTGATGTAGATTGAGGACTTTGTTTCATCTTACTATCGTTCACTTTGCATCCTAACATCAGCATCGATCTCTGCCTACATGGATGAAACAACATGTACAAAAGGATGATCCTTGAATAAATATCATGCAGGACAGATGTGAAACTACATAAGAAAAGACGCAACAAGATAAAAAACCCAGGAGACACGACTGTGGACGAAAGGTGTCATCTGTAAATTTACTGAGATGTCTGAGATCAGGAGGACTAATACTAATATGAAAGATATCTTTACTTAAGGGAAACTGAATCGATTTTTACACAAGAACCTGTGCTTCTACCTGAGTAAGCTGATCTCACCCCCGCTGCTCATTTCTCCTATTGACACATTTAGCGATCGCTATTTTACCCACCAGTTATCCCCCAACACGCTGCGAAAACCGTCCTTAGGCTATACTGCTAGAAGGTGCATACAAATTGTAAAATATTGACAAGGTCAGTGCCACTGCAGAGCAGGTTGACAGGCCTACCAATTAGTAAACCGGTAAGCCTCCAGATCCTTTTATTTTTTTCCTTTCAAAACACACGGAACCATAGAGAGACTGCAACGACTAACCATGACAGCTACGTTATATCAACAAAGAATAAATGTAACGAGGTGTATGTGTTACTATAACTGCCCTTACCTTTTAATAAAAGCTAAATAGACCGAGGCAGAGATGTGCTTTTATGAGTGACACCTACATTTAGCAGCAAGTCCTGTATTTTTGCAAACAAGGTGAATATTTTGCAATAAATGATCCCGGTGTTTCCATTAACGCATAAAGACCCAAACAACCACTGGCAACCAAAATCATCTACCAATAGACAATGTTTAATAACTTCTGATCCACTAATCCTATCAATACATGTACATAATTGGTGTAAAGTACAGTTTTTCATCTTTTCGTGGTCGTCAGATATGACCCATTTGGATGTTCGTAGGCTCCGTAGTTACCACAGCAACACCTTTGTCTTCTACAACGTTGATTCACCAGTAAAACCCATGGAGTTGAATCAATGACAGCGGATGGACACACTTGTTTTATGTTCAATTAATGATATACAGTTGTGCTCATAAGTTTACATACCCTGACTGAATGCACATGGGACGGTCTTGGATGTTCCAACATGAC
>JAPQRP010000016.1:32599762-32610748 GCA_037367295.1 Apogon hyalosoma | reverse complement strand
TGGTCATTCTAAAATACTTCTATTGGCCGATTTTTTTTATTTTTTATTTTTTTTGCTTAATTCAAGATTTTTTTTTTTTTTGGCTTAATTCAAGCAAAACAATCTGCCAATAGAAGTATTTTAGAATGACCAGAAATTGCTTAACACTGAACTATGCATCACTATAATATAATACAATACAATAGATTTTTTTATTGTCATTGTCACGGGAACAATGAAAATCAGTTTAGCAGCTCAGTTCAATTTAGCAGCAAGACACTTAGTGGAATATTTGTGTTATACAGTCCCTTTGTACTGAGTATTAAGAAACAGTAGGAATGTGCAAAGGTTTCAGAATAAAATATTAATACACGTATGCTACAAAAGTACTACTAGAACTTCTGAAATGAACACACTATATCAATCAATCAATCAGATTTTATTTATATTGCACCAAATCATAACAAAAGTTATTTCATGACACTTTACATGTAGAGCTGGTCGAAACCGGGGGGGGGGTGTCTATTTTTAGATCACCAGAGTGTCTTTATAAATATGCTTTGACAAAATGCAAATAAGATATCCTCGCTGCCATAATCGAAGTAAATTTAAGATTTGAAGACTACTTAACTAAAGCTAAATGCTTGTATTTCAATGTTTAGACGTACTTGCTCCTCAGCCTCTTTGCAAATATATAAATAAACTGCAAAGCTTTAGCAGATCCACTGGAGCAGCTTATGTGGCAACAATAAAGTTAACATGTCTTTTGCTCAGACTTCGCTCTCAGTAAAATGAATAAAACTCTCTCTCTCTCTCTCTCTCTCGCTCGCTCGCTCACTCGCTCGCTCACTGCCTGATCTTCTGAAATCTGCAACAAACTTTTCAACTTTCAAAGGAGCAACTAATTCCATGTTTCAGGCACAAACCTGTAGTCGTGTTAATATGTCTGATCATTACATGTGGGTTCTTTGTATCCTGCTGTAATCAGTGTAAACAGGCTTGAGAATGTATCTGTGTTCAGTGCATATTTAAGATTGTATTTTTTAAAGTTATTTTAGGGACAAATGTCGCAAACCTGCATGTGATCCTAATGGGGACGTTTCTTTTAGCAGCTTTAGAAAAACACTGGAGACTGAGGAACTTATGATATGTCAGTTTCACCCTTTAAGACCTACAACTATTTTTGCAGTGCGAAAATAATGATTATTTCTCTCTGAACTGAATCTTTTCTAAATTATCTGTCACCATTTATTCTAATATTATCCTCTGCATTTTTTATTTCTCAGTGAAAATATTTTACTGACTATATAAATGTTAGTATGGAAGAGGATTAGGGCCACTGGGGGAAAAAATAAATAAATTAAGGTCCAATATATGTATCTTTTATTATTATTCTGAGAAAAAAGTCTGAATTATGAGGTTTAAATCAAATTTCTGAGATTTTTTTTTTCTGACATTCAGGTAGTGTCACTTTTGCTTTTTGACATGTAGAAGCAGTGGTGTTTTGCGCTCTTGATTCCTGTATCTGCGCTCTCTTTATTAAAGAATCCAATATAACGCCATAGTAAATCTGTCATTACGTCAGCCTGCTGTACTCCTACTAGACACTCTCCCTGAATGTCAGAAAAAAAAGTCAGAATTCTGACTTTTCTCAGAATAATAATAAAAACTATACATTGGACCTTAATTTTTATTTTTATTTTTTTTCCAGTGGCCCTAATCTTCTGTAGTAAATAGAGTAAATTCAAAATCTATTGTATCTAAACACAAAAGAAAAAGTGACTTTTTCTGCAAAATATAGAATTAACTGAGCATAAATCAACAACTACTGTCATTTGTCAAACATGGGATGTATTTGTGAATCTATCGTCGCTTTTCCATTGGACATATGCACAAAACTTTACCGATATTTACTAAATGCCAAAAAATGTATGGTGTATGTTTTCATTTTTATACTTGTGTATAAACGCACTTTATATTCATGCACTTTGTCCGAGAGTGTCAGTCAATCCATGGGGGCACCTGTCTTTCACTACTCTTATTCATGTAAAACTTTTATTGTTTTTTTTTACTGTTTTTATTGTTTTTATGTCATTTAAAATTGTTTTTTACCGTTACTGTCTTTCACGTACCTTTTACTGAGCTCTTGAAACCTGTTTCCAATGCAGTTCTTTTCTGCAAATGGCAAATAAATTGATTCTGATTCTGAAAACAGAAGTACATAGTGTCGGTTTTTCCATTAAATCACAAATGCGATGATTTATTTATTATCGTGAGATGACACGAGCAGGGTCGTATCCGATGACCACGAAAAATTAAGAAACTTCACTTGCTCGAATTACTGACAGATATGAATAAGATCAGTAGTAAACTCTAAACATTTTAGATCAGTAGAGACATTTGGATACAAACCAAAGGAAAATAAAGCAATAATATACATGTGTGTATTTTTAAAAGTGACAGAACCAGATAATTTAGGCTGAATAATGTCTATGAACCCTGGGCTGGAACGCTACAGTTTGCACGTCCAAATGCACAGCAAAGCCTGGAGACCGCTGCACACCATGACTTGTGCGTTGACCTCAGAATGAAGAGCTGGCTGATGTCACGGGTTAAAGTCAAATGACTGGAAATGAAATTGCTGTTCAGAGTTTATCTATGAACAAGTATCTGTCTCTATCAAATCAACCATAAATAAATAATAAGTAACTTTGTTGATAATGAAGCTAATGCATTCCCACAGATCTATCCACTTAATAAATACTTAGCTTTTTGTGTGAGCAAGTGCACATTTTTTATGTTCAGAGTTGGAATGTGAAGGATTAATGTTCTTGAGCTAATACATTATGCTTTTAAACAGAGGCTTTGACTTTAAGTTAAATTACCCCCAGCAATTTTAGTGGCAACATTCAAATGTTGTTTACGTAATTCATCACCATTTACTGTGAAATTATCCTCTGTGTTTTATATCTTTCAGTGTGACAAATCAGGTATTTTCCTACATGTAATTTACCTGTTATATAGATGTTCAAAACAGAGAAGACTGAAGAAAAACAGACTTTTTCAGCAAAATATATCATTAACTGAACATAAACAGGGTTGTCAAACATACGGCATAGGGGCCAAAACCGGCCCGCCAAAGGTTCCAAGTCCGGCCCATGGGATGAATTTGCAAGGTGCGAAAATGAGATATAAGAAAAAAATGGATATTAACTGTCAAAGTCATTTTAGTTCAGGGGCCACAATACAACATAACATAATATGGTATAAATGTTGATGGCTCCTTTTTTTGGTGTTAAAAATGTTAGATTTCATGATGAAAATGGGAAAAAAAAAAAAAAAAGAAAATATAGATGGTCGCTGGTGACTGTTTAGGTCTTTGAGGGTTAAATAAGGCGGTTGGAGTCACAAATGCAAAGCTAATCCTCAGTTTTATACAAATCACTCTACATGTGTCTAATTTTGGTATAATAGTTTATAGTTTTTAATTGTAACGGTCGTCAAAGAGGAGCAGAACAGTTTGTTTTTTTTTGTTTTTTTTTCTCTGCTGTCTGCCTTCTGTTTGGCCCAGTTCATGAAGGCGTCTGCAGCCTGGTTCTGGAAAGCAGTTCTGAGGCAGAGGTTGAACATGTGTTCCTTTGTTCCAACTGCTGTCATTTTGGACTCTTTAACTAGTGTTTGTCCATGAAAACAAACACGAAGCACAAACCAACACTTTACTTTTCTCTCAAATCACTGTGATATCATGACTCACGTATATATACACGCCGCTTTAAATCGGCGTGTTATAAGCGTTCTGTGTGTGTGTTTGATTTATTTATTTGTTAATTAATTCAGATCCCCGTTAGCAGCTGAAACATCAGTTGCTATTCTTCCTGGGGTCTCATCTACATTACGTTACACGTTTAATAATTTACATTCATTTTACATCATTCACGCACACAAACGGGACATACACTACAACAGCTCAATGCAATAAAAATGAATAAACAAAATAACTGCTATACATTCACATACTCATTCACCAAACGATAGCTGTCTGATACAAATCATAAGACATCTTTTAATATTATCAAAACTCTTTCACTATTATGTAGAAAAGTTTGAATTTCTTTTGAAAACATTTTCTATTATTTTCCAACAACAGAAACCCTGGTGATCCTTTCTATACAACCAAAAAACAAAAAAGCTGTTCTCTGTAACTGATTCGTGCTGTTTAAAGACAGGACACACTGTGTTTCACTGGTTCGTCTGGTGCAATAATTATGTTAAGTAAAAAAAAAAAAAAAAAAAAAAAAACACATTTTTCTGAAAATAATTTCTGGGGTTTTTGTTGCTATAATATTATGAATAAATGATAAAAAAAAATATTTCAATCCATGTTTTACAGTTAACCGTGCCGAACTGTTATGAATTGTAGTTATATTAGTTCTGTATGGGAACCCAAAACAATTTGTGCTGCTTTGTTCTGTGCAACAATTTGTGTGAATTATTTTCATTAGTATCTTTCACACACATTTTGGTGATATAATGTAAATACTGTCGAATGAGTTGATTCTAATTTATTCGGTATAGGCTGATTTTGTTCATTGCTCTGGCTTGAAGTCTAAGGACAGGAGTGAGTATTTAAAACACTATTATGTACAATTATTTGATGATGAGAATGGGGGTGAGATGAGCTAAGTTTTCTTCTTCCCGCTCCTTTGCGAGTGTAAACGAATGATTTTTGCAATTTTTGAACTTGCGTGTATTCTGTAAATGCTCGAAATAAATGAATAAATTTTTTTTTTAAAAAAATAGTATTTGACTGAACAACTCCGTTATTCGCCCCCTGAATAACCCAACCTGAATCGATGCGTCAAATACCACACGCTGAGGCTTTGGGTTGGCGTCGAATAACACGCGAAAGGTCGAAAATGCATACGTGCAGCACGCCGAATGCCATAAGAACTGGCGTGACGTACGCCGCCGTTTCATAAAATCAGTCTCCTCAAATGCCGGTTGGAAGTTGTCCACTTTACTTTTCTGTTGCTATGTCCAGGTCAGCACTTTCCTATGTCTCATTCATACTTTAATGGGAGGAAGTGATGGGCGGGGGTTTGAGTGTGGGAGGGCCACTGTGAAAGCCCACTGCTCCCAGGATAATTAAATCAAGCTTTAAAATGTAAATATACCATAAAACAATACTGAGCTTCACTGGTTTTAATTGATGCTGGTCCTGAATGCTTGATGAGGCTGTTAATTTTGACTGATGGCTTACTACAGTCTCATGATCACTGACAGCAGGCCTGGAGATGTAAAACTTAACACTCCAAACTAACACAGATCCAGGATGACACTGTTTAGCATCATTTCACAGGCTCTTAACAATCCAGCAGGTCAGTGGCAGCATGTTTTAGGGTTAGGGTTACATTTGAGCCATGGTCTAGGGTAGTTCAGGTTGAATTTCTTTTTTTATTATTATTTTTTTTTATTTTTATTTGATTTTATTGAATTAAAAAAAATATTTGATTTTATTGTGGGACCTTTCTGTGTGGAGTTTGCATGTTCTCCCCGTGTCTGCGTGGGTTCTCTTCAGGTTCTCCGGCTTCCTCCCACCATCCAAAGACATGCACAGATAGGTTAATTGGTAAATCTAAATTGCCCATAGGTGTGAATGTGAGAGTGATTGTTCGTATCTATATGTCAGCCCTGCGATGAACTGGCGAAATGTCCAGGGTGTACCCCGCCTTCGCCCGTATGTAGCTGGGATAGGCTCCAAGCGACCCCCGTGACCCTAGTGAGGATAAAGCAGGTTCAGAAAATGAATGAATGGATGATTTTATTGAATTATGCATTTACATAAACATGGTCTTAGACATAAAGAACCACACAGACACATTATAAAACAAACATACAGACCTATTAAATTAAAAAAAAAAACAAAAAAACAGGACAACAAAAAGATAAATAATATTATCAACTCCTCTTTCCAATACTCAGGGCTGATTGAGAGTTAATATAATGTATAGTAACAACACATTTCTCCATCAAGAGGACATGGGAGACAGCAGGACACTCTTGCTGACCGTAGAGAAGAAAGGATTCCATTGTTGATAAAAAAAATGAATTTATCCACGAACAGAAAACGTAATATTTTCCAGCTTTAAAAAGTAAAGTAAATCATGCGCCCATTGCACAAAGGTGGGTGGCACAGGTTCCTTCCACTTAAAGAGAATCATACGACGAGCCGAGCTATCGAGTCACTTTGGGCTTTGGACAGTCCCAGAGCAGGAGTTAAGGTTTTCAACATAGAAACTAGAAGATGTTTCCTTTCGAATGAGGTCGAATACATGCATGCTACTCTGCTGTTATCTTACCTCACCGTGTTTCCAAATTGTACTTTAGAAAACCAAAACAGAATCGATCCATCGCTACGTCTCCCTGTCGGTTATTGCTGCTACACTTGTCTATCTTTAGCACCTGACGTAACACCCTGCAGCGTTTTCTAATGTCATTACACAGTTATCCCAAAGGAAACGACAGCACATTCGGTAATAACAGTTCTGAAACCGCAGAGAATGTATCACAAGAAGAACCAGCATGTATGGGTAGACGTCTGAGTCCGTTAAACACATCCAGTTGTCATTTTGCAATTTTTCATGTGATGATAAAGATCAGAGTGGATCAGATGTGAATTTTCAAGTCTTAATCTTATTTTGCTTTTTATCCGGAAGGATGATTGAAGGAGAAAAGAACGATGAAATGTGTTGCTAGTTTACAGTCGTGTTAATTATGTAGTGTTAGCACATCTGCCAGACCAGATCTTTATTGTTACCCTGATGCATAACAGGCTTTTTGAGTTATTTCACATCTTTGCACCTTGTGTTTGGTTTGTCATCAGTCCCAGTTCAGGAGAAGGTGAATAAAGGAACTGTTTATATCGACACACAGCGGAGCTTATAGTGAAATGAAGCACTACTGTAAATGGACCAGGAGGTTAAACAGTGTTTAAGACACTTTAAATTGCAATTTAGTGTTGGTAAAAATGGAAAATGGACTATAGAAAAGTGCACTAATCACTCTATTAGAGTTGGATAAATTAATTTAGTAGCGAACAAGAATGCAGGCTCCATTGTTATCAGCTATTTGCACCTCATAATGAGTTTTATGGCACAGTTGTAAATAAAAAAAAGGAAAAAGTTTTTTATTATTTGAGGCCTACTACATAATGTACCAAGTAAAAGAAACAACAAGTTTGAGACACAGTTCCTGCCGTTTAACAACTGTGCTATGCAATATCCGTGGCATTGTACTGCCAAAAACAGTGCTTTTAGGCATTCAATGTTTTCTTTTCCGTCTGTTTTAGTCACATGATACCCACAGGAGTTAGTACTGGATTGAATAATTATTGTTTTATGACGACTTTTGACGGTCTGATACATTTTTCAGCAACTGTACTTTAGAAAATAAGAATGGAACGAATATAAAATTACAAAAAATAAAAATAAGATAAGAAAATAGACATAAAAAAACATAACATTAAATGAAGCTAAGTAGAATTTAAATAAAATCTGGACAAAATATTCATATTATTCATAATATTTACAAATTCATGGGGCCCAGCATTTGTGGGGGGCCCATAGAGCAGTGGAGGGGGTCCAGTGGATACAGGTTAGAAGTTGTGAAAATTTCGTGTAAGATCCTCTGTATAATAGAGGCATAGAAGCCAGGAGTCGGACGTTAAAAGCATGTTAACCCTGTAAAGCCTGAACCATTGCATCATTGACAGAAAATTCCAGGTCTTTGAAACTGGAGCCTTTATTGGTCCTTCTGAACAACAACAAAAAAAAAAATGTTTTCAAATATCAATTTCCTTGTATGATTTTCAAGTTTGTATCATATTTGATACATCAGGTCTCAATGCTCAAATATTATTATTTTTGCACAAACAAAAACATAATACAACACAAACACGTCTAACAAATTCCTAATTCATTTTCAAAACTGTCAAAGTTCTTCCTCCTTCCTCATTAATGACAGTCTTGTAGGCCTCTGGTGAACGAATTCCTCCCCCTGGTGGATTATCTGTTGTGTATTGCATGTATCTAATTGTATACATCAGGTTTTTCAAGACAAAAAATATCACAGTGATCATGTAGAGGGCTTGAAAACTCATGTATCAAATATGATACGTTTGGCGTTATAGGGTTAAGTTTCGCTTTCATTTTCACACCAGCGTTAATTACTTTAGTCATGGGCCACAACGTTTACCTTTCATGGGGCCCACAGTTGCTAGCGGCACCCCAGCCCCTGAATAACAGTATGTATATCCGCTAACAGTATTAACAGCGTGTATTACCTTTTTATATATATGTAAACAGTATACATATGAACCAAGTAAAGGGTTAATTTCATTGGCTCAAATGTCTACAGGTACGACTGTAAATGCTTTTTGATGGAGCAGATATTCATTTCTAGAAGGACATGACCACCTGTACGTGCCATCCCGTGTCCCCTGTGATCATTTAACCAATTCCAACACAGCAGAGGGGGTGAAATCACGCCAAACCGAGCCGTGCCAGATCTCACATGTGTTTCAAGCGTTAGCCAATGCCTTTCCCCTGCCTTCGCCGCCAGCTCCACCGCCTTCATCTTTACCCATCATGATTCAAAACAAGCGCTGTGGCCCTGCAGACAGACAAACAGACAGACAGATGGAGTCATGATGCAGGAGAAAGCTCATATTGACGTAGAACGGGGGGCTAATTTGCAGAGCGTCCACAGAGAAGCAATTAATTGATTCAGTTCAACACCCAATTTGTTGATATTTCCTCACAACCTTTAAATCCGGTGCGACTGATGGCTTTTTGAAAGCTAATATTGACAGTGTCAGAGCTGTTAATGTCCACAGTAAGAGTATTTTCATCTCAACCTTAAATGTTCTGATATTAAAAATCTGCATAAAACAGTCTCTGGAAGTGCATTGTTAATTCAAAGGTTGCATTTATACACACTTCATTTAATGAGCCGCCCATTACTAATTACATCCTCAACACCTACTGTATCTGTGAGTATTTTATCCTGCAATTTCTTGTGTGCGTTCGCCAAGTTCTTTTGTTCTAGAGAGTGATTTATTAATGAAGGATGGAAGGCATTTTCCGTTCCGCCCTCCCTGCTTTAATCGCCCTTACAAAAGCCAAAAAAGGCAAATATATAATTCATAAGTACTAATACAGCAGCTGTTTTGTATGGTTAAGTACAGAAGCGTGATGTAAATGTGGTGATGCATAATGATGAGCCTGCGTTTCTCACCACCGGAGAAATATTTGATCTTTAGGAAAATGGTTCTGTTATTTCAGGAGCTTATTAAAAAAGCTGCATGGGGGACGTTGGGTTGTAAATACTGACGTTTAATACAGCTCCCATTTAAATAAGCTTTGATGCACGTTGCTTTATTTTAGTTCATGGGTTCTGGCTTATTTTAACATGATCTTAACTTATTTATAATTTATTTATCTATTGTCCCTTGTATTATATTATATCATTGTGTTTCTATCATGCTTTTTACAGGTTTTATATTGGCATTTTTAGTGATATCTGATAACTTTTATTTAATCTGTTTTTTATCTATGTATTCCTAGTGGTTAATGTTTTTAGTGTTTGAGATGCCCTCTCCAGACTGCGGAACAAATCTACTTACAGGCGTTAATATAGTCACCTTGACCCTTGAACCATTTACCGTCCTTTTCTTCTCTCATTCCACTTCTTCATAAGGTGAATTTTCATTCTTATTTTTGTTTTTTCCTCTAGCCATCCTCCTTCCAAATTGTTTTCCACATCGCCTCATCCTTTCCCTCAGAAATGTCCAAACCTCTATATGTTCCCCTTTTTGCTCTTATACATTATTATCCCTAAAACATCTACAACATTTTCGCCTAATTTTGCTTTTCTATCCAATCCAATCCAACTTGATTTGTAAAGAACTTTAAAACAACCGCAGTGGACCAAAGTGCTGTACAGAAGAATAAATAAAATAAAAGAATAAAATACAAGAATAGATTAAAAAACATAAAAAGCGGAACAATTTAAAAATAAGAACAATAAACCAATACTAAATACAACAATAGAATAAAAATAATACATTCAAACATCTCACATTGTTTCATAAGCCAATGAGAAAAGATGGGTTTGAAGAAGGGATTCTAAGGCACACCAACACTCAAAAATGCAGTGTTTTCACGCAAATGCAACATTTGCTCCTGCAGGATTCAGTTGGGTTTCTGTAAATTGGCTTCAGAATCTGGTTTCAACCGGCTCTATATGTAAAGTGTCATGAGATAACTTCTGTTATGATTTGGCGCTAAATAAATAAAATTGGATTTGATTTGATTCACTACGTGGTACCGACTCGACTCGGCCTTTTTGCGTTTCCATTCCGTAAAAGAACCTGGAATCTGGTACCCGGTACTATTTTTTTAGTACTTGCTCGGCCGAGGTTCCAAAACGGGTGAAGAGATACTAAAATGTGACGTGTAAACACTGCAGATCACTGATTGGTCAGAGAGTTGCCTCTGCGTCATTGTGTCATCAATGCACAACTAAGGATGTCCCGGTCGGTGTCGGCTGCCGATCTGGCATTTTTTAGAAGATCGGATCGGATTTAGTCACAAGATAGGACTGAACTGATTAAACAAAAATGACCAAATATAGTCACTTGCCTGATAAAGAGTTACCTTGTACAACTCATTTTGTTTAGTTTTTTGTGTGTATTACAAGGCTGTGCTCATATTTAATGTATGTTCTTGTTGTATCTGAAGAAAAGAGGATGAGAAACCATGAAAACCCTGCACAAACAACAAAGCTAAAGTTTGCCTAAAGCTTTTGAACAATACTGTATGATAATAATAATGAACATCAACATGTGCAACAACAGAACACACATACAGTTGTGGAAAAAATTATTAGACCACCCCTTGTTTTCTTCAGTTTGTTGTTCATTTTAATGCCTGGTCCAACTAAAGGTCC
>JAPQRP010000016.1:32575492-32588850 GCA_037367295.1 Apogon hyalosoma | reverse complement strand
GGTCTTGTCCATTTTCTTTTAACTCCAGTTCATTTCTGTGGCGTTTCATCTATATGTCCTGGCATGGAGGGAACTGGCATGGAGTCTGGGTGTTGGATGTGTGGTGTTTTTTTTTTGTTTTGTTTTTTTTTAACTCTGTAATGGAGGCAAGTTAAGTTGTAGTGAAGTAGAATATCTCCAAATAAACAGTCAGGTTTTATAAAGTACATCACTAAGATATTCTAAATGAGTGTAATTTATTACCCCCATCTCTGCTGTTAACAATGTAACACATATTTCATGCAAAGAGATGATTTTATACAGTTTAGGTTGTAAAATACACAATATGGATGAAAATACTGGGACACATCACTCTTTTTTTTACTAAATGAGAGTTGAAGAAACCAGAAAATAATTTCAGTTTAAAATGATTATTTATGATAAATAATG
The DNA here is from genome assembly GCA_037367295.1 of Apogon hyalosoma. Classification (NCBI taxonomy): domain Eukaryota; kingdom Metazoa; phylum Chordata; class Actinopteri; order Kurtiformes; family Apogonidae; genus Apogon; species Apogon hyalosoma. The sequence goes on along the minus strand of JAPQRP010000016.1, from coordinate 32,588,421 downwards.
TGATAGATATTTCAGAAATCTAGATGTAGAACATTTAAAACGATTATAGTGATAGAAAATAAAACTGATAAATTATAATGATATAATTCTGGAAGAGGATTAGGGCCACTAGGAGAAAAAAAAAAAAAGGTCCAATATTTTTATTATAATTATTATTATTCTGTGAAAAAGTCAATTTATTAATAAAAAAATATTTAAAACAGTCAGGATTCTGAGATTAAAGTCAGAATTCTGATTTTTTTCTCAGAATAATAATTAAAAAAAAAAAAAAAGATATATTGGACCTTTTTTTTTCACTGCCCTAAAATTATAATGATTAAAAAAAATCACTAAAATTGGTTTCATCTTTTTTTTTTACTATAAAAAATGCAATGTTGAAAAGAAGTAAAATCAAACTCTCTTGCATTTGGTAAGTTTTTAGATGGCAGTGTACACATTATCCCTAATAAATGAAATAAAACATGTTTGTTATAATAATCATTGTTTTAAAGCTCTGCTCAGATGCCCCTGTTAGTAATAAGACACATTAATGCAATATGTCCTAATACTGTTGTATATGTAGTGTATGAAAATATGGGAGCAACGTACAGGAAGTTATACATAGATAACTGAAGTACAATCCAGATTTATTTCATTTATTAATCAGTGAGCCTTAAATAACCTGCTTAAATAAAGAAATAATAAGCAAAGTGAACAGTTCAGTATGTGAAGGCATTTGATGCTTAATAAATTCTACAAAATAGCAATATAATAATAGCAACAACTTCTTTCCAACAGAGTTTATGGTCTATAATCTAAGAATTTAGTTTGTATATGCTCTTGCAATAAAATCTGTCTATGAGTAAAAAGCTCCAGGATAAAAGTAGTGAAAGTTTGAGTCACTAATAAAGAAAAAAATTATTTAAAAAAAAAAAAAAGCTGGTCGGTTCTACTTTAAACAAAATACACTCTTCAATTTATGAAATTCTGAGAATTAATGAGAAAATGGGTTTTACTCAAAATTAATGTTTATCTCAGAGCTACAGATCTACTTCGAAACACTATCTGTGCATTATAATACATTTACTTCACAGGTTATTTCTACTGGAATATTTATAAAACTATTGTATAAATGTACATAAACCAGTCCATAGTTTATACATCGAAAACATCAACTAACCGGCATTTTTGACATTTGTTTTCCAGTTTATCTTATTAAAGTGTGTAGGATTTAGCACATTTAACCTCTGCGGCAGATACATTCAAAAAAAAAAAAGTAGATCAGTGTGGTCTAGATCTGGAATGGAACTGAGACTGAATTGTATGTGAACCCTTTATTGGGCAGGTGACTATTTTTGGTAATTTTCCCACAAATGACAAGACAGTGATGGCAACAGTCTCAACTTATGTTGTTCTAAAAATGTTCTAATGTTCTAAAAAAAACACGTTCCTTTCATGTTACATATGTTTTTCTTGTATTTTGTATATATACTTCTTGGATATTTTTATATTCAGTTTTTTTGGACAGGTGTCTGGATCATAAAAGTGACGTTCTAATGTTCAAAAATGCATGTTCCTTTCACATGACGTGTGTTTTTCTTGGATTTTTTTTTTTTTTTGGCACTTACAGGTAAGGAACCAAATAGAGTAACTTCACTGACCTTGATTTTCTACACGACAATAACATTTTTGGAAAAATTCCACAAAAGTAATAAAGTCGTGTCCTCCAATAACACACTAAGGTTGAATTTCAGAGTTTTTTTTTTTTTTTCAGAGTATTTCTATGAGTGCCTTATAAAGGGTTAAATGGTTTCTCCAATAGTTTATTTACCCTCATATTTGGAGGTGGAAGAAAATGCTTAAAAAAGTACATTCTCTAAGTAGTTGTATCATGTATAACTACACTGATTTCTTACTAAATTGTACTTATTAGGTAGCAAGCGAGGTTTATTTGTACAGGACAATTCATACACAGGGCAATTCACAGTGCTTTACAAAAATGGAAATTAAAAACACACAATTACAGTTAAAACATAATCAATAAAACATAAATAACAATCAGTTCAAATAAAGTAAAAGGTCCGAGTGCACATAGAACCTTTTCAGTTATATATATTAGTAGTCGGGGTTGTGTTTTTTTCATGTCGTTTGAATTTCTGCTCATCCATATCTTGTTCTCAGCTGCGGTTTTACGTTCTCTTCTTGTCTCCTAACGTCATAGAAGTCCGTTCTCCGCGGTCATCCCTCCTCTGTCTGTAAATATGGCGGACCAGTTGGAGTCTCCAGCGTCAGACTCCATCCACCGCCGCTGTGCCGTGTCCCTGCCCTCCCCCCTCCCTCCCTTCCCCTCCTCCTCCTCTGCCCACATGTCGTCAGCGTGTAGAGTGTGTGTTTGTTTGGCGTTGTTTTGATCGCCAGTGCTTGTGTGTTTGGGCTGTGCTGGCTGGGCGGCGTGCGGGCCCGGTGCAGAGCTGATGGCGTGCCAAGTGTTCCCTGCGGGCCGGCTGTGCCTTCCACTCTGCTCAGCCACCGTGAACGCCGAGCCGACAGACTGCTGCAGGGGGAACACCGCTTCCTCTCTCCCACTCTGCCTCTTTCACATACACATGGATTCGACATTCGTACAGTCACCGCCGTCCCTCCCAGCCCCCTGTCTTACAATTGCTTTTTCTTTTAAGTTTTTTTTTTTTTTTTTTTTTTTATTCCTCTCCCAACCCTCAATCATTTCCTCTTCTGTAGACACAAACTGTTTCTGGAAATCTGATTTAAAGCTGAATTTAACCCCTCGTTAGACTATTGCCGTGAATTCGCCCCAGTATTCCAGTTGCTCTACGCTCTTTCTGGATGTACATATGAGGATTAATTTCATGACATTCCGCTGACTTTGGATTGTTTTTGCATAGTTTGATCAGTTAGATCAATAGCAGCGTCAACCTGAGGCTGGAAAATTACAATTATACCAATTATGCCTAATGTCACAAATTTCCATCATATCTATTGTATGTGTGATGCTAAAATTAACAATCTCCACTTGATTTAGCATCTTCTTAACAGCAACAACACAAATAAGGTTCTTTTTTTCTTCAGATAATTGTAAATAAATATAGAAAGTAATGGGCTGATCATCCTTAGAATGAATTTCTTAAAATAATCACATCATTCAGACACAGTAATTTATGAACTATATGTACGGCAAAGGTCAAAGCTTTGATAAAAGTAGAAAAGCAGAGCATTACCTAATTATGTGATTATAACATGAAAATAGAAATGTTTCAAAAGACTATTGTGTTACATTTCCTTTTCATCCCACTGTTTGTAATTTTAAATGAAATTGGAGCTCCTCAATTACCTATGATTCCAGCAAATAAATGTCATTTTTTTATTTGGTTGTAACTTACTTTGTTGATGATGATAATCAGTTTATTTATATTGTTTATAACATTTACTTTAAATCCTCCCCTGACAATATTAAATTTGCACCATTTCTAACATTACAAATTATGACAAATTAGTTACCATATATATATGCTCTGAAAAGATGTTACTATATTATTAAGGAAGTAATGTGTTATCTTGGATAAATGTGAGATGGGGGTGGGATTTAATACGTTTTCTTCTTCTCACTCCTTTTTGAGCAGTACATATTGAATTTATTTTGTTATTACTAGTGTACATGACAATTGCTATATTGTCTTGATCACCTTTATTTATTAATGTATTTGCTCTGATATTAGTTCTTTGTAACACATGAAAATATTTTATTTTTTCTTCTGCTCAAAACAAATAAATGAACAAAATGAATGAATGAATGACGTATGCATAACTTAGGTCCCAATACCAAACCTTGTGGAACCCCAGTTGACTCTTCTACGCTTTGATTCTGTGTTATTAGATTTCAAATACTAAAACCAATTACGTAACTTCTTAACCAGTGCTGTGCAACACCTTTTATACATTACTTTTTAGATTTCTTAAGTAGCAAGGAAGGATTACTTGTGTCAAATGCTTCATTTAAATCAATAAATGCACTTAAAGTGTGCTGTTTCTTATCTAACATGTTCTACAAATTCCATTGTTGCTACAGATGTTGATCAATGCATCCGAAGCCCGTTTATATTCAACACAATTGCAACAGTAATTTATTAAAGTGTATTATGTTTCGTATAAGGCTGCAGGTAATCTTTTATCCCATACGTATTTATTACTTTGTGAAGTGTTCATTTTAACACACAAGGATCCAGAAAATATGCCTGTCTTTGGTGAAGAGTTACACTACATATATATATATATTCACTGATATTAAAACAAAAACATGATCTTAGTGGTTTTATTGTCATGCAAACTCTGTTTTCTGTTGTTCAAATCTCCACCTTGTATGTGCACCATCCACCCCATAAAAGCCTTTGTTCCCTGTTTTGTTTCTGATGACAGCGGCTAAAAATAAAACTAACCTAATGCTGTTTACGTTGCTCATGCGCACTTATTTGGAGTGTAATTTAGTCATACTGTACGTGGAGATAATTTCTTGGAGACAGGCTTGATTAAAAAATCTGTCCCACTGGGTTTAGCTGGAAACCTCTGTCTGGCCACTGAATGGCAGAACCTACCATTCATTAACATTTAGGTCTAATTACCAGGCTCATTAAAGCATTGAATTAGCAGCAAATTCTTTCAGCCTCCTCTCTGTGTTTAATCGTTAAGCAAATGGAGCGTCGCAAGTTTGAAGTGATTACTATTGAGATGCGAGTACGGCGGCCCCATGAAATGTCACTCAGCTGCCCTAAAAAACAGGGTGGAAGGACTGGAAGCAATTTACTTCCACTTGGTAGGAAAGCTGTTTTGTGTGCACCCAGAGAGGTCAGTTCTAGCGCCAAGCATCACGCAGCTATTATTTCACCGCTACATACTGTGAGAAACAGCTTCTCCAGAAGGTCAACAACATTTACATCCAGAAAAAAAAAAAAAAAAGCTGACAGCTGCTTACCTGTCGAGCTAATGCAGCTTCCCAAGAATTTAGGTCAACTGGCGCTACAGACTCCTCCAGTCGCTGTCACAGGTACTCACACATACATGTTAAAACATTTAGCCTGTTTTTCCCCACACAACAGTTGGCGTATTAATGCAGTTTTTATCTGAAAGAAACAAAAGCGCACATACACATGAAGACATATTGACAGTCGCACCCTGCCGCTTGTTTTTCAAGAGGTTAAGATCAGACTGCTCTTTCATTGGTTAAGCCTCCCAGGTCACAACCTTGAATAGGTAATTTCACATTGATTAATAGGTTAAAGCTTCTGAGGGAAAAAGTACAGAGCGAATTAAGTTGGGATAAACAGCTCTGACATGCATGACACACAAAAACACACGCACAACACGAGCACCACCGTGCACGTGCTGAAAGTGACCTTCAGTTTTTAGGTAGTGAAAACATGGTGGAAAAGGAGCCTTTTGGATTTGAGGCATTTTTGTTTCAGGTGCTCTTTGGATTGGGTTATATACGGAGTTGGGAGTAACGCGTTACAAAAGTAATGCATTACAGTGACAGATTACTTTTTGCTGTAAGTAATGCAGTGGTTCCCATCCTTTTTCTGGCTCCTTATTCTATTTTAACATCACAAATTTCTGGCGACCCCAGACATTCAAAACTGAGGCCTTTTTTTTTTTTTTTTGCTAAAATTAATTTGTTTTTGATCATGTCATAGTTTGCCATACTGTGTTGCTCAGTTTCTCTTAGCGGGGTCAGGCAGACGAAGAAATCTTTCCATTCTCCGTTCGGTCCAGTTTTCTGACTGCGACTGTGTCCGGGCAGGTTGTAACGAGCACGGTCACATGATCGGGTCAATCAAGATATGCACTGGGGTATTATAGCCTGCATTTTATTTGAACTTGATTTTTATTAGGAAAACTGTGTGGTGTTTTAATTACAATGAAATGTATATTGAATCATTTTAAAATCATTTTTATTAGTCTTTTTTTTTTTAGTTAATTACTAGAAATTTCAGGCGACCCCATTTGAATACCAGGCGAGCCCAAGGTTGAAAAACACTGCAGCAGTATAAGGCGTTCCTAATCAAGCCGCTTCATCCTCACCAGGGTCATGGGGGTGCTGGAGCCTATCCTAGGTACCTATGGGCAAAGCCTAGTTGGAATTGAACCCAGGACCTTCTTGCTGTGAGGTGACAGTGCAATCCACTGCACCACCGTGTTGCAATAATAATCAATTTTCAGTAATATTTTACTTGATACATGTTCAATAGCACTTGCGTTACAACACACTTTTTGTCCATAATTTAATTACTCAATTAAAAAAACAAAAAACAGCAAGACAGTCCATTGTCCACATATGCTCATTACTAACCCTAACCCTGCTTTACAGAAGCTAGTTAGCATTAGCATGATCCCTGTGATCAGCAATAACAAGGTAATCTAACGTGTCTAGGACTAGCTAGACGCTGGCCACCTTTGATGAGGGTGTCCGGTGTTGAAAGGCCGAAACACCCTCTGACTCAAAGGTACGCTACTGATGATGAGTCCCGAAATGTTTATCCTTCCCATGTCTCAGATGCAGCTCCCATCCCGCTCTCAACATCAAGGCAAACCTCATGTGCGTACCATCTATTGGTGGCCAGTGTAACACCATGTCCTGTGTTTCATGATTCTAGAAGTCTTTATCATTGCGAATTTATCTACTGGCGTCCACGGTGCCGGATCCCCTGTTTGAACATGTAAAATGTTGAAAAAAATACAATAGTTCCTGCCGGGATTCAAACATTGTAGACCTTAGCGTTACTTACTGTGCTATTTGTCATTTGATTCCGGGTGCAAGTGTATGCGTTCCAAGGGTCTCCTATCTGTTGTATTGGGGCGGTGGTGGGGGGGAGTATTATTTGTAAGGTAAAGAATTACTTTTAAATAACAGTAACAATTTGTTTTTGTTTTTTTTTTTTAAACTCCATCCTATGTTACCTGTGGAGGTTTGTGGGAATGCACATATAACTGTGAAATAGGAAAAGAAACTAATTGAACTGTATTTAAATGTATACGTTGTATTGTACAAAAAAAGAAAAAAGAAAATCTAATGAAAACTAAGTTAAAAAAAAAAAGTAACAAGTAATCTGTAATATATAACAGTTTGGAAGTAACTTGCACAACACTGGGTATATACAGTATGCGCTCGGGAAGAAACATAGATTTCCAAAGCACTCTCTGTTATTTGTTGTACACATTATATTAAAATGTCGTTACTGTCATTAATAGTCAGGAACTGCACTTCAATGCTTTTAATCCAGTGTAACTGAGAGACAGGCAGTCGATGTAAACACTATCCATACATACATTTCTAACAGGATGTACATTGATCAGCAGTCACATTATGACCACTGAAGGGTGAGCTGCTAATTTGATTATTGATTATTTGGTCAAAATGACATCTTTTACGAGGTTGGATATATCAGCGCTTGGATATTTAGTCCTTGAAATCAATGAGTCCAAAGCAGCAAAACTGGGAAGAATCCAAATCTTACTAAGTGTATTTTTCTTATTTCTAGTCCAAATATCTCATCACACTTAAAATAAGACAGAATCACCTATAGAGTAACTTTTCAGTGAGATTTCAGAACCTATTTTTAGACAATAGATCTGTAAAATCTTATTTCAAGAAATCTTATCAAGATAATTTTAATTTGTTCCATTGGCAGATTTTTTTTTTTTGCATAATTCAAGATTTTTTTTTAATTCAAGATTTATTTATTTTTGCTTATTTCAAGTAAAAAAAAAATCTGCCAATGGAACAAGTGAAAATTATCTTTGTAAGATTTCTTGAAATAAGATTTTCCAGATCTGTTGTCTTTGGGTGATTATGTCTTATTTTACATGTGATGAGATATTTGGACTAGAAATGAGAAAAATACACTTGGTAAGAGTTTTTTTTTTTCCAGTGAAATTGGACAAATCTAAGGATCTGAGCAGCATTGACAGAGACTATATTTGGAAGGTTAGAGGACTGGGTCAGAGCATTTCCACACCTACATGTCCTGCTGGGTGTTGTTGGTCCACAGTGAAGGATAAAACAGTCTTAGTTTCATTGAGAAACTGTGGGAACTGTTGGACTAATATATCCAATCCATCGAGGCCCCACCTCTCACAAGATCTGAAAATCTGCTGCTAACATCTTCAGATGTTTTGTGGATTCCAGACCTCGTATCACATCTAGTCTCAGCAAAAGATGGTGTTGAAATACAGTTGTTTTAATTGGTATAAGTTGCAGTAGCTGTGATTGGCTCCGTCACCCCCGCGACCGTCTCGAGGAGTAAGTGGTTCGGAAAATGAATGAACTCGACCACGATGTGACAATAAAAGCCTTTTAATATTTTTAAAAGACAGAGCCGTGGAATTCTTTGTTGTTTCCTGACCTTCACTTTTTGTTGGAATGAGACTCACGGAAGTCACGCTTCAGAGCAGAGACATATTGAAGTTTACTAAAAAAGAAGAAGAAGAAGAAGAAGAAAAAAGTGAGAGCTTGCTAATTTAGCGTTTGCAGGCTTTGGGGCTGAATCAATCAGCCACACACGCTATTTAACAAAGTGATCACAATGACAAAATGAGTGTAAATGCAAATTTAATGACACAGTCACCAAATGAAGCCTTTACTGCGTCTATTATCAGAACATTCAGGGCTGTTCTTGGAATCTAATCAATCCAGGGGTGGAGGTTACCTGTCTCATTAATGAAGTCGCTCCAAAAATATATAGTTACGAATGAAATTGTCAACAGTGAAAATGGTATTTTAACTGTTGTGAAACATTGTAGGAATTTCCCTGGTGCGGGGCACAGGTTTCGAGGGTGTTTTACTGAAAAGCAGCAGGAGACAGAGTTAATGTGGTGTATCACTATCCGAAAGACCTGCTCCTATTACAAGCCACTCATCTCCAACAAACTCTCCCATGAGTCTTTCTACCTCCACACTTCTATCTCTATCTGTCTCTCTGGTGCTCACCTCTTTCCATTTCATGGCTGTTTTCTTCCTCTATTTGCTTGACAAGACAATGGATAATAACCCTGGAATAGCACAGAGACCAGCAAATGAGAGTAATCAAGCTGTCTTGTCCTGGTGGCGTTCAGGTTCACTCATCAAACCCTAATTATCACCCTGGAAACCAATGTTCCGCTTTAATTGTTCTGATGAATGAAATATTACAGAGAGGAGTCGGGCTGCAGCCGAGCGGAATAACAGCTTTTAGCCATAAAACACAGCAGAGGAGGAGGAGGAGGAGGAGGAGGAGGAGGAGGAGTGAAGGTGACTCAGGAGAGAGCGAGACAGAGTGTGAGAGAGCGCTGGCAAAAGTAATGGATAAATAGAGTTCGGCTTGAAAGATGTGAGAGAAAGAAGTGGGGGCAGATTTGGAAAAAGAGGGATGGTAAAGGAAAAAAAGGGGGGATGATAGCAGTGGTGTTCAGGGAAACAAGACACCGAGTCCGAATGTTTAACCGTTGTCTAATTGCTTTAAGATAGCACACACACGAGGTGTCTGGTCAGTAGTCGAGACAGATTGTACCCAGAGGTTTTTTTTTCGTTTTTTGTTTTTCAAACGGGGCTCCCAGATGATACTTTCTGATATGAAAAAGCACTGAATTTCTGGGCCTGCACTGTTATAATTGAATATCATTATCAGTGTTGCACTGTAAAAATCCAAATCTTACCAAGTGTATTTTTCTCATTTCTAGTCCAAATATCTCATCATACTTAAAATAAGAAATAATCGCCTAAAAAGTATCTTTTCATACATGTGAGATATAAGAACTGATTTTTAGACAATAGATCTGGAAAATCTTATTTCAAGAAATTTTACCAAGATAATTTTCACTTATTCCATTGGCTAATTTTTTTTGCTTAATTCAAGCAAAAAAAAAAAAATCTTGAAATAAGTAAACACTGGTATAATCGCATGTCATTATCAGTGTTGGGAGTACCGCGTAACAAAGTAATACATTAGAGCCTTAATGCAGATTGTTTTAATAATCAATTAAAACATAAAATCTAAAATTATATTCTGCATCCCAAAATTAATGAATTTTTAACAAAATACTGGGACCAAAATTGGGACAGGAAGAGCCACCTAGGTGTCAGTGTATTTGATCTGGCGGGGGGGGTTTATGACGAGAGCCTGAATGTAACTCAAAAGTTGAGCTTCTGGGATTTTTTGAGTCTCCTGGGGCACAAGTACCAAATTGCGCTCATGACGAGGCAGGTAACCCCAGGGGCGGGGATTTCCACCAGAGTGGAGCATCGTTTCTGCACTTTCCTTTTGTTTAATGTTTTATTCTGCTGTCGTCCTATGTTGTTTTATGCGTTTCTATGCCTTTATAAAGCACTTTGAACTGCCTTGTGTATGAATGGTGCTATATGAATACATTTGCCTTGCCTTACAATTCTGAGATTGTAATATTACAAAGTATGGAATTCCTTTTAATAACAGTAGTGCTGCAACAACGAATCGATCCAAATCGATTCTTAAAAGAGGTGGCAACAAATTTGGCAGCCGATTTGTTGGGTCTTGAGCAGGTTCGTATTGAGGCATGCCTGCACGCTAACCGGATAAACGGAGCTGGTTGAAGACTTTAGCTTGCTAGTCTCTAACCATAACAAGTCTAGGAAGCGGGCTAGTGCTCGCTAACCTGGGGCGCCGTAAAGGGGGCGTAAACATGACAAATTCATGGGGCCCAGCATTCCCAGGGGGCTCAGTGGATAGAGGTTAGAAGTTGTGAAAATGTTGTGTTAAGCTCCGGAGTAAAAGAGGCATAGAAGCCGGGAGACATACGTCCAAAGTTAAGTTTAACTTTTGGATTCACACCAGTTGCCGTAGTTACAGCACTTACGGAACACACCTCCATGTCGTCATTCCTGCTCTGACGGCAAATTTTCAGATACTTTATTTCATGAAGAGCCCAAAACGTTTACCTTTCACAGGGCCCACAATTACTACTAAACCCAAAGCCACTGCATGGATGTAATCATTAGTGACTCGTGTGCAGGTTATGTTGCTTTGGGTTAAATACGGATCTTTGGGAATTGAGTCTTTTGTGTTTATCTGATCAGTTATTAAAATACTCTACAGATGAATCGATCATTAAAATCATCGTTAGTTGCAGCCCTGAATAACTGTTAACACGTAATCTGTAATGTATAACAGTTTGGAGGGAACTGGCACAGCACTGGTCATTAACTGTACGAACGCTGCTGCAGATCAGTACGTGTAAACGTATCCAAAGAGAGGCGCAAGAAATTTCCATTCTGTCGCATTCATCATGAAACGACATGCTAAAGCCGGGGTTTTGTCTGAGCTTTGGTTCTGAAGACGTCGCGCATAACCCAAACATTGCATATACCAAACCAAGAAGGCATGAAATAAGACAGTGCGCGCAGCATCTGTCCAAAAATGCATCTGTAATTGTTCCTTAAGGCTGTCAAATTAAAACAGACTCCCCACTTGCACAGCTACGTGTGAAGTCCTAACAAGTTCTAGCTTCTCGAATTTGCACCAGACACCTTGCCATAAAAGACCGGGGAGGCACGGCGTCATCAATAATGGAGAGTACAGGACATATCTGCAGGGGTTTGTAGCATTATTGATATCAGTTCTTTCTCAATCCCCTGGTTGTTCCCAGTGGGGGTGGAACCGTGGAGAGAACAGAGGGAGGTAGCTGACACAGTAACAGTTGCAGGAATTTAGCAAAACACACACACACGCGTACGAATAATAATCTACATCTGTCTATATGCAGCAAACACATATACTGTAAACTCACAAATGCACCAACAAGAACATGTTTTTCTTTTTTTTTTTTTTTAATCTTTCTCATTCTTACTAAGATTGAGGATGATTGATGGACAGATGGAGTGTCGCATGGTGTGTGTGCAAATATATGGTATGTATGAATGAATGGATGGGAGCTGGATAGAAGGACAAAGTTCCCTCGAATATTACATTCAGAAGAGCACGTTGGAGAAGACAGACTTTGATGTGAAGGTAATTTTAGGCAGTAAATTTAACTAGCAGATGTCCAAAAGGCACATAATGAATTAAAAACACCAGTCTGCCGGTTCGTGTGTGTGTTTTTTCGACGTGCTCGCCGTGGGTTTTCGGTCGGTTACTGTTCTGTTTAAAACTCGATATGTCAAGAATAATCTGGTGCAAACTGACACTTGGACAGTTTGGAAGGTTCAGAGGTCAAAGTTGATCTCGGCTCTGTCCGTTTTTATGAGCGTGGGTCTCAGGACTTCAGGGGATTTCCATGAATTTAGCGCTTCGTGTTGACTTGTGCTCAGGGAGGAATTAGATGGATTTTAGTGTCAGAAGGTCAGAGTTCAAGCTTGTGTAACTTCATCTCTGAATACAATGACTGTACTTGGAACATCGTAGCCGATCATTCATGCTATTCATCTTATACCATCGTTAAGCTCCTATTTTGCTGTGCTGTTAATATTGTTAAGTGTGTGTTTTTATGTCCAGCCGCTTTTATTTTGTCTTAGATGCTTTTATCGTCTTCGCTGCTTTTACTTGTTTTTAGCTGAGTTTTATCTGCTTTTAACCCTTCGGGGTCCACGGTCACGGCCCCGTGACTGAATCACATGACATTTTCAACGCGTCGTAGCGTCGGAAGTCACGTAGACCACCGGGGACAGTTTCATTCGAAAGTACGGACTTGAAACGCTCTTCCACTTTTTATTTGGTGTTGATAGAACGAATACAACCGGAGATATGACGGGTTGAAACAGGAGCAAACAAATTTGAGTAAAAGTATGAAAATGAGGTGGGGCGGAGGGGGGGGGCATATAAGACCGGTCCATTCTTACCATATCTTCATCATTTTTTGACTGGCCGAATCTGCGGAGTCTAATCCACAGACTGCATCAGCATCGCAGGTACAGACGAGGATGACGCCACCTGAAC
>JAPQRP010000016.1:32545559-32556789 GCA_037367295.1 Apogon hyalosoma | reverse complement strand
GGTCATTTGGATAGTTTCTGCTGTCAGTAGGATTTAAAAAGAGCAAACACATTAGTTTGATAATAAATGGATTCACCGAACCACTAACTATGAGTGAAAAAAGCATTTTGTATAATAATAATAATAATAATAATAATAATAATAATAATAATAATAATCATCATCATCAGGGCTGTCAAACTATTAAAATTTTTAATCAGATTAATTACAGGGTTGCCGTGGATTAATTTTGATTAATCACAATTAAATATCCTTCATTTTTAATCTATATTAATCATGTTTCTTTTTGCATGAGCAGACAGACTTGAGAAAGAAGGGAATATAATATATGCACTGAATGTGTTTATTAAACACCTTCAACAGTTTCAGCAAAACAACTTGAAACAACAGTTCCATCTTTTTTTTTTTTTTGTCCCCATATTTCCATCCAGAACCAATGTGCTGTTTAGCGTCTTCCATCTTTATGGGTTGGTTCTGCTGCCTGTCTCTACCGGATCAACTGCCCATTTGCACATGAAACGACGCTAACTCTACTGGACAAACTGACCCAAATGTGTGGCATTCTGTGCTGCAGATGGGTTCATTGCATTCAAATTTTTAATCAGATTAATCATGACGATGGATTAATCTGCGTTAATGGGTTAATTTTGACAGCCCTAATAATCATACATTTTATTTGTATAGGGCTTTTCGTGGTACTCAAAGACACTTTTACATACAGCAGATAAAAACATAAATCAGACACATGGAAAACAAAACACTTTAACATTAAAAGCAATCTAAATAAAAGTTTTTAAACATTAAAAGCGATCTTAAATAAATGAGTTTTTAAAAGGGATTTGAAGGTGTTGAGGTCAGAGCAGTGTCGGACGGTAGGAGGGAGGGAACTCCAGAGGGTGGGAGCGGCAGTGGAAAAGGCTCTGTCGCCCCAGGTTTGGTGCTTGGTTTTAGGTGGTGGGGCGAAGGGGTGAGCGGAAGAGGATCGGAGGCTGCAGGAGGGGGCATGAGGGTGGAGTAGGTCTATGAGGTAGAGGTATCATTCATAATCTCTGAAAAATGGCCATAAAATCACAAATCCTGCTAGGGTATGTAAACTTATGATCACAGATGTCCATATAAGATTAGTGGATCAACGGGTATTAAATAGTTTAGATCCGCAGATGATTTCGGTCGTTGGTGGCTGTTTGGGTCTTTACGGGTTAAAATATGCGAAAGTCTGTATTTTCTGCTCCAGAAATAGAGACGACTTTAACCGTGAGCCAATACGTTAGAGGTTTAGATTGGAGGAGTGAGGTCACATCAATTTTCTTTGTGAATGGAGCTCTCTGCTCTCACTTTCAGATATTACACATTGTGGACTGAGCTTCAATCCAAAACATCCCTAAGCCGGACAGTCATGAGATCACACACAGCACATGCTTCGCTGCCTTAACACAGACTGACTGGTCATGTCTTTATTATGGGCTCGGAGAAGGAGAAGACAGCAGAAAAACGCAGGACTCTAGGTGTGTAACGTGTCTTTTTTTTTTTTTAGAATGTAATTAAAATTCCATCCTTTTTGCGGCTATGCTGCAGAATTGCACAGCCTGGCACCACAATTGCAATTGGATTAATTGTGCAGCACTAACTGAAACATCTGATGCATTGTACCTTTCTAATTATTCACGCAGAACAACTGCAGATAGTTGCTAATGATTTCAACCAAGTCTAAGTCAGAGTACCTATTCTTTTCCAATGTTGCTCATTTATGTAAAAACCACACCTGCCTTTATATTCCAGCTCAAACTTAAAAGAAAACTCAATGACGCGCCTCTACAGATGCTCTGCCTTTTGATTAGACTACCGTTTCCAGGATAAGACAATAGTATCTGAACTCTAGTGAAGATTTTTTTTTTTTTCTTCATCAAACACTCTTGTGGTTAATGCAACTCAGTGGACATAATCAGTTGATTCAGCTGTTACTATTTTTTATTGCTATTACTGTTATTTGTGATTGCTTAGGCACAATCTTCTTTGCAAAACTATGCAAAAATCATGAAACTTTACTGCAAAATTGTACATATCACTCTTTAAACGCATTAAAAAGTGGGTGCACTAGTGTCATTCCTAAACACACAAACTCTTTCTGAATAACCATACAGAGCTATAATTACATTCTGACAGTCATATATGTGATAAACAAAGGCATACAAATGTGTAAATTATGGAGATGTATTCTCAACATAAGACAAGCTGCGCAAATGACTGAAAAAAAAAAAAAGTTGTGTTATTTTTTGACTTATCTGACAAAAGCACAATGTAAGAAAATACTTGTGCCACTTTAACAAACAGAAAAAATGAAATTATATCCTGAGATGAGGTTTCATCCAGATCCTCATGGCTGTAATGTCATATCTTCCATTGTTCAAACCAGTTTCTTATCTATAAAACCAGTCTAAAGTTTGGACATACCTTCTAATATAGTGGTTTTTTTTCTTTGTTTTCTTTACTTCTACATAGTAAATTAATACTGAAGACATCAAAACCATCAAAGAATATCAATGGAATTCAGTAATGCCAAAAAGTGTTAATTAACTCAGCATGTTTTAGGTTTTAGAGCAGTGTCTCTCAACCTTTTTTGAACAAATGCCCCTTTTCCTTTTACAAATCTGCATTTAATACCTTAAAAAAGATTTTAAAAGCTATTACATTTGATATGGTAGGTCGTAAGTTATGTTGCCATAAACTGGTTCACTGTGTTGTTTAATGTCCAAGCTGCAAAGAAAGTAAAGTTAGTCGACTCAGTTCCACCCGTGCCAACCTGACAATTTATATTGAAATTAAGAACCAGTTATCGCTAACTTTGCAGCCCCCGCAGCAACAAAAATGACCTCTGGATGACGTGTGGTTCTACCCCGACCTTCAAAGCAGAAGTTTTTACTGTAGCGAAACACATGTTCTACAATGCCGACGATGGAATTTCAGCGCTGTTTAAATGCATGTTCTCTGATTCAGACATAGCTAGCACATTTACGTACATAGCTAAATTTGGATTTGCAGTGTACGTCAACACAGAGGTCGTTTCGAAAATGAACAACGGGGCCTTTCGTCCTTATGTTTGACTGTGAAACGGGCGTTAAATTCTGTTCTAAATTGTCTTAAAAAGTCTTCAGTTGAACTCGTAGAAACCTGTAGGAACCCTGCATTAGATGACGAAACTAGTTCGCCAGCACAACCAAGAGTTCCACGGTGTTACCAGTGTCAGAAACTGCAAATCAACAGAATCAGATCAGAGCCTTCGATAGTGCTTCACAGAGATCAACTAGCAGACACATCTCCTCATCAACTGTTCAGAGCAGACTATGTGAGTCAGGGCTTCATGGTTGAATTGTAAAGAAGCCACTACTGAGGAGGAAAAAAAAAAAAAACAGGAAGGAGAGAATTGTTAAATCCAAAAAATCCACAATCAGGATCAAGATAAACTTGCGTGTCCTGCACAGGAAATGTGTTCAAATTCACATTCGGACACTTATAGTAAACAAAACACACTCAGTCGCAAGATTTTGGAGTTAGCATAATTACAATTATGTATTACACCTCAACTACGTATTACACCTTCCTCGCCAAGATAAAAATAAATACAGTTAATACAACAAATTCCTTTTTAAAAGATGAGATCCAAGTCCATTCTTAAAAAAAAAAAAAAAAAAAAACATGTCAGTGCCAAGGATAAAAAAATTCAAGTAGTTATAAGGTCAATATGCAGTGTAATCAACGCACGATAGGAATAAAAATAAAATCAAGAATAAAAACATTAATATTAAGAACGTGGGGAGTTTAAAAGCCAGCCCGATAAAAGAGGAGAGGGCTCAGGGTCCGTTCATCGTAGCAGCTTCTTATTTAACAGTGTTATAGATGTTGGGAGAAAAGCGAGCTTTTAACGCTCGGTTCTGCACCTGCTTGCTCTGTAGCGTTTCCCTGAGGCTAATAACGCATATTCTGACTGAAGGATATGGGATGGATCTTTGATTCTGTGAGCCCGATGAACAACTATTCATTCACATATTGATTGGAGGGACTGGTAATCTTTGTTTCCTATTACTTTCATGGCAGTTTTTACCTGTTTCTCAATCCTAGATCTGGACTGAACGGTGAGCGAATCGAACCAGGCTACCATCCCAAGTCTGATTAAGCTTTCAAGCACTGGATTTTGACCAGTGTGGACATTAGACCAGCGGACATCCAGAGGCTGGGCTCAACATTTTTACTGTCCGTCATTTTCACGAACAGGGTCGTAAAAGTTCCGTCATAACACGTTATCCGTCATTTCAAATGTAATGTTTAATGATAATGAGACATATTTAGTAGTATTTAATGTTCGAAAACATCTCAATGATGCAGTGTAGTTGCTGCTGGCTGATAAACATTCTCAGTATTATTTACATGTCCTTCATCCTCCACCGTATCAGTCCTTCTTTTTTCACCGCGTTTATCAATGCCATCATTGGGCGTTTTAAAATAACTAAGGAAACTCGGCTGTCTGGACATTTTGCGCTAGCGAAGTAGCAAATAGTTTAGGCTAAAGTAAGCTAAACAATGACACAAGATTTGACAATGACTGATTAATATACACCCTGGCCATCAACTGGACAGGGGTCTACTACAGGTGAACTAACAGAGTCATTTTACAGAAGTAACGGTGTTCCAACCTGTACCCACCTGTACCCGCGTACATTAGACCTGCAACCCAACCCAACATACTGTAACTCACTTTTAAGGGCTTTATTTTTGGCTAAAACACACGCCATCAATAAAATTCAAATATGTGCCGCTCGATGACGTCTTTGGCTGGATGTAAACGGAGGTGAAGCTCACTTCAAAATAAAACAAACTGACCGGTACCCGACCTGGTGCAGGACTCTGCGGTGTTGTGAACGGTGGCGCTGTAGGGTTCTACACAGGTAGGACGCTGTTATGGACTGTTTGATGCTTTATTAAGAGACACAGAGCAGGTTCTGTTCTGTCAAAATGACGGATGGCCTTCAGAATTTTATGTCATCTTTAAAGGGTTAAAATCCTGAAAACTGTTGAATGTTTGGTAGTTTTGAGCAGGGGGGAAGTTGTTGAAGAGATTCGTACAAAAAAAAAAAAAGCAAGAAAAAATGTTGACGTATATAGATTTTATAGTGGTTTTCATGTGCGTGGACATTTTTTTCCACGAGGGTGACGAGAGGGAGTATTTGACATTACAGAAAAAATGCGTATGCAATCAAATCAAATTTTTTGCTAATCTTTGACCTATCCAAGGCTCTAAAAACCACCAAAGCTTCATCCACCAACTATTTATTTTATGGAAAATATTTTAAAAAATTTTTGTTTTTTTTTTGTAACAACTCACTCAGAATTCAAATGACTAAACTGGCATTTAAAGGGTTACAATCCTGAAAACTGTTGAATGTTTGGTAGTTTTGCGCATTAGGGAAGTTGTTTAAGAGATATATTAAAAAAAAAAAAACAGGAAAAAATGTTGATGTATAACTAGTACGTATAACTAGTGTTGATGTTATAACTAGTTACGTCACGAAATTTGCTCATATAAGGTCAAGACTTCCGACGAACATTCCTCCAATATGACATAATTGTTTATCAGCAGCAGCGGTTGTAGTAAAAACTGAAAATATGTCCGAACTTTGAGCCGATTACCTGAAATGTTCAGTAGTTGGAACACGTGGCTGAACGGGACAGAAAGCACAGTCAACAACCTGGAGGGGGTGGGGTGTGGTCAAAATGACCTTTCTGGTGTCATTAGTCATAAATAGGGTTGAAGATGCACCTGTGGAGTTGAATTCATGAAGAATTCAGACCTAAGCAGAGCATTTGCAGTTTATGGAGACCACAGGGGAATGTTTGAAAATACAGAATTCCATATAAAAAAAGCAAAAATATCACTCCTTTAAAGGGGAAGGATCGGTTGCTTTTACAGATCCCCGATCCAGCTAAAATGTTAATATCAGGGCCGATATCCAATCCTAATATCGGATCGGTACAACCTCAATTCCAACATAACAATACCAGGATTCAGGAAGCGTCGGCCGTCATCGTCTGGAGAAGACTTTACACAGCAGTTTCACTCTCCTGTCGTCAATACAAGATGTTGGCCAAAAATTAACGCAACCGTGGATAGAAATAAATGCTGTGACAATGTATAAAGTTCCTGAAATGACGACACGGTGAATGCGTCGCCTAATCAAAGCTGAAGGCGATCCAGTGAAATATTGGTGTATGTGACTTATTTTTCTGAGTGGGCAGAGTAAACAGCTGACAGTTCGGATTTTGGAATTGACAAACGAAGCCATAAGTACACACTGGTGGTATGAGGGAGCAATACCGGGCTAGTGTCTTGTGCAAAAAAGAGCCAATGTCATGCAAACGCAGGTATCTGTAGAGGACAAAGACTGGAGTGCATGTCGTCAGTTCAAATATAAAGTGTTGTTGTATTAAAGTTTTACTGGATCTGTACTATTTATTCTATTTGCAACTGCTGAGAAAGATGCTGCATGTGTTTCTCTATTCTATTCTATTCTATTCTATTCTATTCTATTTTACATCCTTGGCTCTTTCTTACCTTTGTATGTAATTATGTTGAAATATATTGTATTATAGGTTATGCTGACTATCAGACACTATGTGTAATGTACACCAGTTTTTCCTACTCTGTTTACTATCTGTTATTTACATTATTAGGGCTCTAAGCAGATGTAAATTTATCATTAAGGAAACAAAAGTAATGGGTTATGTTGTATAAATGAGGGGTGGGGTTTATAAGTTTTCTTCTTCTCACTCCTTTTTGATGCAGTACATGTTGAATTAACTGTGTACATGGTAAATGCTTTAGCGTCTTGATCACCTCTATTTATTAATGTATTTGCTCTGATATTAGTTCCTTGTACACATAAAAGTTTTGTTTTTTCATCTGCTCGAAATAAATTAATTCTATTCTCTTCTATTCTACTCTATTTTATTCTATTCTATTCTATTTGGCTAAATCTTGCCCTCTTTGCAGGTCTGCACATAACTTTTCAACCTCATCACATCAAGTAAAGTACATCCTGGAGAACCTCATCCTGGACCTACCACTGTAGTTCGACTAAATGCATAACTGTAGCTTATTTACATCTTTCTTTCAGATTGCTGTGGCTCGATCTTTGAAACTATCGGTTATTTTCCTTTTCACTCCACACACTGTCCACAAAATGTCACACCGAAGCAGCAAAACATTTTACAGCTCTTGTAAAAGCCACCGATTGTTTAACAGCTCTCTGCCACAACAACACACTGACAGTGTAAATGAAAAACACTTGTAGCTTTGTTTTTTGTTTTTTTAAACAAGTGCACTGTTACACCCCTACTTTTCAGTAACCCCGTCGCCCAACTTCTCTGTCGGATTTTCTCCCGATGGAACGCTCATTACCTCCCGCTGCCGCCCAAATGTTAGCGTGTGTGCTGCGGCTGCTCTTACACCTGTGCTGCGTGCATCAACCTAACTTGACGTGGTTCCGTGCAGCGCTTCTTAATTGTGACTGTCTGTTCTAATGTTGTATTCTATCAAAACTGTATCGAGCATGTCTCATATTTCATCAAGGAAAAGTTATTTTGCGATATATATCGTTATCATTTTATCGCCCAGCCCTATGTGCTGGATATTCTTATCTTTTTAGAAAAAGTTAGCAATTTTTTTTTCTCTTTAAACAATACAAATGCAATAATATACCTATAGTATATTGGGTAAATAAATAAAACAAAACTTAAAAATAACACTAAATCTGACCATCTTCACGGGTCTGAACATACGTGCATACATTTGCAGTTTATCATGGTTGACTGTTGAGGCAAAAATTAAATTTAACCTCCTCCTTCTTATGAGGAGTGCTCTTCTGAACAGGAAACCTACCTTTCTTTCTGACAGAATAAGGCATAGAGGTCTACAGTATAATCACGGCACCAGACAGGTTACCATGGGTCACCTTGAACTTCCCAAATCAAAAATGAATCGAATGAAAAATTCCGTCTTTTACAGAACCTCCAGTCTATGGAATTAATCTACCTTCATACATCAAACACACTAAAAGCTTACGTTCATTCAAAAAAAAACACTCAAACAGGAACTACGCAAGGAAATGCAGTAATGCAAATGATCGTTCTGACTCTCGCAATCCAAGTTGCTGTAAAGCTAGAAGTTTAAATATTTCAAGGTTTATGCGTTAAGGTGAAATGTTCAGCTTGCTGATGATAGCAGTGAATTGTGAACTTGTTTTTATTTATGCATGTATTTTGTAACTGTATTTGTATTTTAACAAACCCCAGGGAGAGTAGCAACTACTATGGTGGAAGCTAATGGGGATCCGTATAAACCATAAACAACACGATTTCACTCACATCAGTTGTAATGCAAATGTATGGACATTTTCCAAACCAAACTCCACCTGTCGTCTGTCCGTGGATCGCCGTGCACAGTGTGTGTCAGGTACCCGGGTTGAAATTAGCTGAGAACACGTCCAGTTCATTTGCCTCCTACATCCCAGGACCTGTGATGCGACTACTGCGCGCACGTACATTGCGATGACGGTGCTCAAACGATATATTGTGCAGCTCTAGCTTGAACCCAGTTTTCCCGTTTCCACCTGGACACAGATACTTTTTGAAACAATACATGTATGAATGCAAACCTCTTAGAATCCGCAAAACAAAAATACCACGAGTGTCGTCGTCTGGACGTAGCCTCAGTTTGCCAGTGACCTCATGCGGGCCGGTCAGGGTCAGCCATCGGGTGGCATGCGGTCCACGGGCCGTACACTGCCCAGATCTGGTGTGCACAGTCGTCATTATTTGCCTCTAAAGTCATTTTTCTCCTACTTTGTGCATTTCCATCTCGGTCCTCTCTCTTTTCCTGGTCCTTTCTCCAGGTATCTCTGCTTCTGTTCCTTCCTGATGTTTGGTTCCGGCGTGTCCGTGTTGTCCAGTGTCTGTGTTTGTTCTTTTTATTTCTCTGTTTTGTCCACTAACCCCAGCTGGTGGAGGCAGATGGCAGACTACCCAGAACTCGGTTCTTTCTGGGGTTTTTCCTTCTGTAAAGCTATTTTTTTCCTCCCCACTGTTGCCTTGGGCTTGCTCCTGGAGGATTAGTTAGGTTTCCTCTCCGTATGGTCTTTTGAAGGCCTTGATCTGATTTTGTCAAGTGCCTTGAAATAACTATGTATGATGATTAACGCTACATAAATAAAACTGAACTGGACAGAACTTCACTGTGATACCAGCTCAGTCCACAAGGAGTATTTTCACAACAGACAGTTTATTAGATGCTCATCATTTTAATCACAGAGTAAAAGCTCAACAACTCGGTCTCTTTGCTCCCGGTGTTGAAAGCCCAAATCTAATGGCTCTTAATTATTTTTATTCAGCTTAATCTCACAATATTAGTCCTTATCCGAGCCCGTGGCTGCACCGGATTGTGAACAATCACTTCTAATATGAAAACACTGGCGAATGGAAAAAAAAAAAAATCATCCATATCTTTAATCTTTAACCCATAAAGACCCAGTACTACTTTGGTGACACTTCCCAAATGGATTTTCCTCTATGTATAACCTTTCTTAAGTGATTTATCACCATTTATTTTGTATTTTTATTTTATTCTGTATTTTGCAATTTTTCAGTGTAAATCAGGTATTTTCCTGTTTTTAATTTACTGATTATGTAGAAGTTCATAAAACCTCTGATTAAAGTTGAAGTTTATTATATGAAAAACACACAAAACTGAAGAAACAGTGACTTTTACATTAAAATCTGTCATTAACTGAACATAACCCAAGTGTCTCCATCCACTGTCTTTGATCCAACTCCATGGGTTTTACCGGTGAATCAATGTTGTAGAAGATGACGGTGTTTCCACGGTAACTACGGAGCCTCTGAACGTCCGAATGGGTCATATCCGATGACCGTGAAAAGACGACAAACTGCATTTTACACCAGTTATTTCGACGTGTTAATAAACATTGTGGATCAGAAATGATTATACATTCTAGATCAGTAGATGGTTTAGGTTGCCAGTGGCTGTTTGGGTCTTTAAGGGTTAAAGTTAGGCTGACTCATTTCTTGGACTTACCCAAATCCCTGCTCTTGCACTTGTTCTTTTTCTAACACAGAGAATATAAAATTACTTCCCAGAAAGGTACCCTTGAGGTAAAATAAATACAGATCCAAAGCAGCGAGCGCCATCCTGTCCACAGAAAGGTGCAGCGGTTTCTCCTCGGCGCCTGGGAACGCACCCTTTGATCGTCTATTGGCTTGACCTTCACTCAACCCTGTGATTTCAGATAAAGGTCTTTGTCTTCACTCTCAGACCTCAGGAAGCAGCCAGAATCTAAGTCTGAAGCTTGGAGACGTGAAGGAGATGTGTCAGGAACAGTGTTGTGCGAGTTACCTCCAAACTGTAAAACACTGCAGATTAGTTGTTACCGTTATTTAAAAGTAATTCCTTATAATATTACCGTCTGAGAATTGTAATGTGTTACATGACTCCTGTCTTACTTTGGAGTTACATACAGAGTCTTGTCATAAATGGCGCATGTGCAGAAGAACACCCCCAATACAAGGGACAGTAGAGCCTTGAGATGCATATATTTGTGCCCCAAAGTACATGTGGACGGATAGCTCAGTAAGTAACGTTACAGTCCACAATGATCGAATCTCAGCAGGAACGCTTGCATTTTTTTCAATATTTTACATGTTCAAACAGGGGACGCAGCACTGAGGACACCAGTTGATAAATCCGCAATCGATAAAGAATTCTAACTCGTCATAGAAACGTTGGCTTCCCTTGTCATTGCTGATCACAGGGATCATGCTAATGCTAACTAGCTTCTTAAAGCAGGGTTAGGGTTAGTAATGAGCATACGTCCACGTGGACAATGGACCGTCTTCTGCCGTCTGCACCCACTGGCTGAACACCAACAGGAAATAGAACTTTACAGATGCATTTTTAATTTAAAAAAAAAAAAAAAAAAAAAAACTTACTGGGCTTTTTTTTTTTTTTCATTTGAGCAATTAAATTATGGGCGAAAAGTGTGTTATAACGCAACCATTATCGAACATGTACATGTAATTTGATTAGTAAGGCCTTACACTACTGCGTTACAGCAAAAAGTAATCCAAATGCATTACTTTTGTAATGTGTTACTCTCAACACTGGTCA
>JAPQRP010000016.1:32525210-32542870 GCA_037367295.1 Apogon hyalosoma | reverse complement strand
ATAGATAGATAGATAGATAGATAGATAGATAGATAGATAGATGCTTTATTAATCCCAAGGGAAATTCAAACTCAACCCTTTTGTCTCAGTTTCCTCTGAGGACAAAAACATCCACATCAGACACTGTCACAAAACTGACACAATATCACTTATTAATATTATTTTCCACTTTGATTGCGTTAAATCTTTCTCCTTCAGTCTTGATTATCACTATAATATATTACTCGGTACAATTTTAGCCTTTTAGATGCCAGTCAGAGTCTGGGATGTATCAGTGATTCTCAATAAACCTGATTTCAATGCTTTTTTTTAATTTTTTTTTTTTATTTTTTGTGCTGTGTAACTTTTTAATACAAGTACTTTAAGAATTGGAGTCAAGATCTCCAGCAGTTCTATTATAGCACAGAATAAATGTATGAAAATTAGATGGACACATTTTGAGCTTGTAGGCTTCATCAAGTTAACAGGAACATGTTCGCGCAGTTCATTCAATTAATTAAATAACCTATAATTACAATCAGACTTTTTAGTACAGGACACTTGAAAACTAGGGAATGCAGAATTCAGTGGATATCATTTGCAGCAACTTTTTGATAATGCAAGAATGATTTGTTCTTGTTCAAAAAATAATATCCTGCACTAAAGAATGTTAAAAATGAAAAAGTGTCTCTTCAACATTATACTATCAAGTACAGGATTACAATGAAAAAAAAATGCTAGCTGCGATTTCAGACTGTTTTCAAAGAGGACTACGGTGTCGACTAAAGGACGGGAAAGTGCTGAAGTCACAACGTTCACCTTTAGTATCTGAAATGCAACATGTAATTATGTCATCATTTCATCAGATTCTGTGTTTGTGAAATCTTTGTAAACTAACCTGTATCTTGAGTTATGGTCAAAATTATGTTGGAGACCAGCAGAGTGACTCAGTGCTCCCTCTAGTGGCCACATAAATCCTAAAGCCCATCCCTGTAAACAGATTCAGTTCATCCAATACATCGGCATCTTTGGCAGAACTTTGGCGCTCTTTATTCTAAACAGGCAACAGATTCCAAGACATTACAGTGCAAGTCAGATGTTTGTGGTGTTGGATGCTGTGCAGCTGCTATATGGCATTTTATTTATGCATTCATGTGCAGAGTTATAACATTATCTAACGCAGTTGTACAAGGCCTGGTCTGTCCTGAGATCAGTACAGTAAGGTTAACGTCTAAAATGTGGTCTCACTGGCGATCGAGCCTTTATGTTTAAGTAACATATGGATTTATGCTGTTTCTTTTCCTTTTTTTTATTACCTCTGCCGAGGAGGTTATGCTTTCATTGTGGTTTATCTGTTTGTTTGTCTGTCTGTTAGCAAGATAACTCGAAAAGTTATGGATGGATTTTGATTAAATTTTTAGGAAATGTTGATTCTGGCACTAGGAACAAATGGTGATGGGGGGGGGTGATCTGCCTTGGTGGAGGTCTGCGCTCTCCAAGTGCTTTTCTGGTTGTTTGTTTGTCTGTCTGTTAGCAAGATAACTCAAAATGTTGAGGAAGGATTTTAATGAAATATTCAGGAAATGTTGATACTGGCACAAGGAACAACTGATTAAAGTTTGGTGGTGATCCAGATCACTGTCTGGATCCAGGAATTTTCATCATTGTTTCAACATTTGCATATATAACTCCACAACATAGATAATATCAATGTGAATCCAATGCTATATATGGGTTTTCAGGGGGGGGGTCTGCCTTGGCGGAGGTCTGCGCTCTCCAAATGCTTTTCTAGTTGTGTATGTTTTTACCTTATCCAGTGGACCTAGTTTTTGTGTCCTTACTAAAGCTTGAATGAATAACAGGGTTTTTTTGTTTTTTTTTTTGTGTTTGTTTGTTTGTCAGCAACTTTACACAAAAACTACTGGACTGATTTCCATCAAATTTTCTGGAAAGGTGCGAGGTGGTCCAGAATAGATCCCATTAACTGTTGGTGAATGTAGGTCAAAGGTCAAGGTCACCAAAAATGTGTTTTTGCAATGATAAGGAATAAGGAATGATAAGAAATTTCCTGTCATGGGATTCATTATCTCTCTCTCTCTCTCTCTCTCTCTCTCTCTCTCTCTCTTTCTCTCTTTCTCTCTCTCTGTGTGTGAATCAGAACCAGCATTACCTTAAGCAGTAAAACACACTTATTCCCTGCAGGAGGACATTTAACACGTTCACAAATTGCAGGATGTTTTCTTTTAAGGCTGGTTTTCTTGCTTCATTTCTGACCAGTGTTGAGAGTAACACATTACAAAAGTAATGCATTTGGATTACTTTTTGCTGTAACGCAGTAGTGTAAGGCATTACTAATCAAATTTCAGTAATATTTCACTCGATACATGTTCGATAGTGGTTGAGTTATAACACACTTTTTGCTCGTAATTTAATTGCTCAAATGACAAAAAAAAGCCCAGTAAGTTTTTTTTGTTTTTTTTTGTTTGTTTTTTTTAAAATCAAAAATACGTCAGTAAAGTTCTATTTGCTGTTTGTGTTCAGCCAATGGGTGCAGACGACAGAAGACAGTCCATTTACGCATTTACTACTGGACTCATTTCCATGAAATGTTCTGGAAAGGTGCGAGGTGGTCCAGAATAGATCCCAGTGAATGTTGGTGAATGTAGGTCAAAGGTCAAAGGTCACCAAGAATGTGTTTTTGCAATGATAAGGAATGATAAGAAATTTCCTGTCACGGGATTATCTATCTATCTATCTATCTATCTATCTATCTATCTATCTATCTATCTATCTATCTATCTATCTATCTATCTATCTGCGATAGGGCAAATCAGGTAAAACATTTGCAAGGGGCAGGGTTTGTTGTGCCTGGCACCACTTGTTTTTTTTCTTTTTTTAATGTTTGATACTAGAAATACTACATTTAAGGCCTTCAAAGACGGACAGAAACACGTTATCGTTCAGGATTCCGGCTGTTCATACATGCCTCATCTCTACAAGTCACATGTCTGTCCCCTAAAAAAAAACATTAACGGTATCACGCCGAGGACCAGTCATGAGTTCAATCGCTAGCCACAACCACCTCACACACACACACGCACACACTCTCACCTGCACACACACCTCCATCCGACGCCTTCTCTGCAGTAGGACATCATTTCACGGGCCTAATACGAAACCTACTCTACAACTGCGCTTCCCACTGTATCCCATTACACCGACAATCATCATCTCCCCCCTGTGTCAAACTGTGCTGGGGACTCTGTGGAAGGACTTTGGCCTTGTGTCACACTGCTCCAGTCAGAATGGAAGAGAAATATTTATACCTGCCAGACAGATAGAGTGATGTTTAATTCATTGGTTTAAGACTGTGGCCCTGCTGACCCACGACTCTGGGAGACGGAGGCTTTTCAGGGTTTCTGACCTCTCATTAACACTCAGTGGGGACACACTCCTGCAATGGCTTCATTTGAGTGTGCCTGAGTGTGCATGTTGTATGAGCTTAAACGTGACTGTATGAGCAAGATTGTGCTGGAGTATTTGCTGTGTGTTTACGACATGCAATGTGATTTTTCATGCAAATCAACCCCGTATTATTTGGTATTATTTTACTATTATTTACCCAGCTGCTTCATGATTGTACAGCTTGACTTGTTCTGCGTAGGGGTGTGTGTGCCATAACAAACAGCCAGAGAGGCAGCATTTCTTTGCCCCCTGACCCAGCTCCTGGCTTCCCTGTCACCCATAACACACCATATTGCTCCCAAGGCCCTGGTCTGTTACATACCTCACCATTAAATCGCATTAAGTCATTGTTACGAAGGGGAAAAAAAAAAGTGGCCAAAGCCGGCAATGACTTTGTTGTTTATATAATGAGAGTGAAATAAATGGATGTTAAATGATGGGGACCGACACAGGAAAGATGATAAAGCTCAGAAAAGTGATGAAAATGCTGAAAATGATTCATATTCTTGACATTACCACAACTATTCTCTTGAGCATCAACAGAGGCATGTACTAGTGATGTGTGGATCGATACTGAAATATCGATACCTCCGATATCAGATATTTACACTCTAGAATCTATTCACAAATCAAAATATGGATACTTTTGATACTTCGATCATTTGAGGTACTGTATATCAAAACGCAGCGGAAAGTAGCTAAACTACTGGGATTTTGTCCATATGATTGGTGGGAACTGCTTCTTCTTCCGCCTGGATAAGTGTGAACTGGGTCACGCTTCTCAGTCAGTCACTCTGACTCACTCAGTCTGTTCAAAAAAATGGCAGAACGGAAAATGAGTCATGTGTGGAGCAATTTTAGCTCCACAAACAGCCGAGAAGATGATTAGTATGCAAGTTTTCACTTTTATAATAGTTCTTAATAATTAAACAATAATTACTCTCATGTCTTGTATTCTTTATGAAGTTATGATTTGAAATACACTTTTTTTTTTCAGATTTTCCAGACATAAGTGTATTAGTACAAAGTATTGGTATCAGATCGGTATTGTCAAATTTTACTCCGAAATCCATGGTATTGAACATCACTAGTATGTACTACATGTTAAAACACTGAATTAATGGCTTTTTATTGCATACTGTTTACATGAAGGTACCACAAAAAGTCAGACCAGCATCTAAAACAAAAACATAAGGGGAATAAATCATGAAAAAAAATTAAGAAATCTAAAACCATTTAACTCTTTAAAACCTGATGTGTCATTGTTGGCAGAGTTTGGATCGTTGTAACTCTTTGACTGTTTGTGCAATTGGAAAAACTCCAACGGTGTCTGAAACCTGAGATATTGCGCTTTATAGGTTTAATTGGGTCATTACAGTAATTTCACTCATGCCTGTATTAGAAACAGGAGGATAAGCCGGTTGAGCAGATTTATAACATGCAATTGTAAATGACTGCTAGATTTTGAAAGATTTAGGGAAAGAAATGCTCAGGAAAAATGGGCAAACAGATTCACTCAGCATATTTCCTAACCTTTTTATAGTCAAAATAAGAAAAAAAAAAGTCCAGGCGGACCATTTTAGGCTTAGGGTTTAAAGGGTTAATGGGTTTTTTTTTGATTATATAAGTGTTTTTCAGGGGCTACTATGACGACATAAACTAATGTTAGTGCTTGTCAAAGTCACTGGGATACACATAGGTAAACGTTACAAAATAAAATGTGCGTTTTGAGTATATGAAGATAAGGAAACATTCTGACTCTTGCCGAGTGTCTGTTGTCCAACAAAAGCAGAAGCAAACAGATGGGGGAGCTAAATTGGTATTCAGGCAGACTTGGAGTTTTGTCCCATCTGTTAAGAATAAGATGGCACCTTCAGATCGCAGACGATGTAGATGAGAACATTCCCGCTCCTACAGTCTTACAGAAGGAAGCTCTGACATACTTTTATACATATGACATATATTACTGTAAAAATAGGAAGTATACACTGTCCGGACAAAAAAAGTTGCACATGCAATATTTCACTGCATGTGGACTAATCCACATGATTAGTAAATTAAACGTGGAAAAATACCGGATTTTCACTGAAAAAAAAAAAACAAAACACAAAATAGAGAAGATAATATTCCAATAAATGGTGATAAATCACTAAAGGACGGTAAAATATAAAGAAAAATGAATGTGGGAACTGCCACAAATGTCACACTGGGTCCTTAGGGGTTAAACAACCTATGAGTTTTCAACAAGACAGACTGATATTCACATTCATATTCAGATCCATAATACATTACAGAATAAATGTACTATATATGTTTAATATGTATGTATGTGTGAGGTATTGGGAGTTTCTTTGCAAAGCTTTAGATATACAGTTGTGCTCATAAGTTTACATACCCTGACTGAACGCACATGGGACGTCTTGGATGTTCCAACATGACAATGACCCAAAACATAAGGCCGAGTCCACCTGTCACTGGAACAGCAGAAAAGAAGTGCAGGTGAAGGAGTGTCCATGTGAGTCTGCTGACCTCAGTATCATTGGGGAGGAGTCAAACATGCAGTTCATGAAGAAAACCCCAAATCTGAAGGAACTGAAGGTGTTTTACCAAGATTGTATGTATGATCACTTTAAATTATGTATATTTTATATATATTATATTTTTATGTACGGTATGATCGTTTTAAATTGTACTGCAGTGTTGTGGAAGAGCCCGACTGGGGACAGAAGTTGAGAACCAGCACTAGCTATAAATATATGCATTACATCAGCAGCAAACTTGTAACTACGTTTGACTGCATTGTCCCTGTCAAATAAATAAATAAATAAATAAATAAGAATAAGCAGCTTTAGCATCTGAGAAAATAAAGTGTCTGATCCACAACCACCACAAAAGACTAACATCTGTCATTGATGTTAAAGGGGCGGGGCCAATACAGAGGAGGAAGAACTAGGGTATGTAAACTTATGATCAGGGTCATTTGGATTGTTTCTGTTGTCAGTAGGATTTAAAAAGAGCAAACGCATTAGTTTGATAATAAATGAATTCACCAAACCACTAGCCACGAGTGAAAGAAATATTTGTGTATTATCATTTATATTCTCTGAAAAATGGCCAAAAAAAAAATCACAAATTCTGCTGGGGTATGTAAACTTATGAGCACAACTGTATGTGTTTGAGTTTTTAGCCAATGAATTGCAACAAAAAATACGAAGTACAGCGCAGATGTAGTCAAACCTTCAATTCCTCCCACACCTACATGTGCATAAGGACAGTAGTAATTGATTGTGTGAGCAGTGCAGATGAATTCAGCGAGACAGATGCAGGGGTTCAACTCCGGTACCACCGCCTGATTTGCATGAGCTGCTGCTCACTTGTCAGTCATTAGGACATGCTCAAACTCACAGCAGCTGAAACAGTCTCTTGTCAAGGGACGACGAGGCTGCTTGTCTGCTCGAGATGTGAGCGCAGCTTGTGTGCCGCTGCTTGATTTATACACAAAGCTGTATTGCACCACGATAACGCTGTAGTAGCCTTATCATGGTGCAAAACAAGACACCGCTGCTTGTACAACCACAAAACTCACTGAAGTGGATATTTTATTTTCTCAATTGTTTATGAGAAATACTCGGTGTGCAAGTTCATTCACGCTATAAGGGTAGGGCGCTAATTTGTGCATCTAATACAGGCATCGTGAAGCTTAATGGGACGGCGTAGGCATCAATTTACATTCTACTCTGCATATTCCCTGTTAATTAACATAACATTTTAGTGTCTTTTGCATGAGTAAGCATTGGGTTAGGACAAAATAAGAAGAAAATCTGAGAACATTGTATTACGGTTATACAAGGGGCAATGTGTTTTGGTTTCTGAAAAGCCGCTCATCCATTCAGTTTAGGGTCTGAGTTAATTATCGCACATTTGGTCTTTTATGCCAGGACTGGTCATATAATCATAGTGAGAATAACAGGCCTTTAAAACTCTAAGCCTCATGTACTTACATGCATGATCAAATCTCTTTCGCCTCTTTCAGCTTTATTTATTTCACACTTCCGATAATGTGAAATATCTCAAGTTCTGTGGTTATGTACCAGTGAAATGACAGTTAGATGTAACCGCTATTATACAGAGACATGCAAGAAATGAGATAATGTGTTCCAACCTCTTGGATGTTTTTTTTTTTTGTTTTTTTTTTGTGTTATTTTATTTGTGTCAGCAGGATTCCGAGTTGATTGAACCTGCCTTGTTGAATGGACATCTGTCTGCGGCGATCGATATCTTTGAACTTAGCGAGGAAAATGATTGCAGATCAATAACTCGGTTCAACCGGCAGCATCGTCTTCCCCGGGGAGGGACAAGGTAGTTACAGATGGATCGAGTACTGGTCTCTAATACACACAAAAGAATAAGAAAAATAAATAAATAACTCAAGAAGCTAACAATTTTTGCAACAGTCTTCAGTGTTGCATGTTGTGCTTTTATTCGACATGCTGTGAAGTTATCAAACGTGCAACAACGGCCGCAGCAGTAAACGGTTATTTTTCAGACATATATTGTTGCCATCAAGCAGTTAAAAGCAGTATTGAAAAAAAAAACATAGCATCCCTGGACCAAGTGACCTTCACTGCATGCCCTTTACTGTGCTGTTTTCCTTGCTTTACTGTCAAATAAAAAGACAAAAACAAACATAAAATCAAATTACAGTAACATTTCCACTTAATTTCATCCCACGTCCTCTTGCTCAACCTATATTTTCTGGTTAAATACCTGTAGCCAAGCCGTTTTCACAACCTTCCTCTGTATTATTTCTCTGCTGCAAATAGTGAAAATGTCAGAAATAGCAGAAAAGGGCAACACACCAGTGCCAATAAGAGGCATCTGAGATCGATTAATGAGTCACAATTGAATGTTTGGTTTATAACCCCAAGTAAGACGAAGGTGGAACAGTGTGGAAAATGCACATTCAAAAAGAAAGCGGTAATATTGAAATGTACTTTCACTTCATAGTGCAAATTCAGGCCTGCACGAAAAAAAAAAGAAAATGTTGCAACCAGTGATTTACACTAAAATAATGAAATAATAATAATGTGATGTGAACAGGTGGTTGTATATGTAACAGTCACACATCTTAGTTCTAATTAGGACAAGATTATCATAAGAGTTAGAATAAGAATGCTATCATGGTTTTACAAAAAAAGAAAAAAAAACCTTATACACCGCTCAGCCAAAAAATAAATAAATAAAGTCACACATTTTAGTTGCCATCAAGCTGTTAAAAGCAGTATTGAAAAAAAAACATAGCATCCTTGGACTAAGTGACCTTCGCTGCATGTCCTTTACTGTGCTGTTTTCCTTGCTCTACTGTTAAATCAAAGCACAAACACAAACATAAAATCAAATTACAGTAACATTTCCCCTTAATTTCATCCCACATCCTCTTGCACAACCTTTTTTTTTTTTATTCCTTCCTCTATATCAGGGGTGTCAAACTCAGTTTCTTTCAGGGGCCACATTCAGCCCGATTTAATCTCAAACGGGCCGGACCAGTAAAATAATAACATGACTCAACCTGACAAAACTGAAATTTCTTAAGGAAAATACTGTAAGTGCAATTTTAACAATATAATGCCTCAGCTTATCACTTATACACATGTGCATTACAGATTGGAGCGACAAAAGCACAAAACGTTTAGTAACAGGCAGAATGTTGTTAAAATTGCACTTAATTTTCTTTAGACATTTAAACAGGGAGCTTGTGCAGGTCTTGAAAGTCTTAAAAAAGTATGGAATTTTCACACGCTGTTTTCCAGACCTTGAAAAGTCTGGAATTTTGTGTGAAAGTCGTACTAAAGTATGGAAAAAAGTTTGTCTCTTAAGACACATAAAGGCACATTATCTTGTAAGAGACAAAATACATGACGAAAGCATTTAAACATAATATGATTTCAATACCGTTCGGGACTGGAATGATTCTAGTGAAAACTGCTTGTGTGATATTCAGGCACATGTTTTTCGAAAATGTTTCCGCCAGTAAAACGTAATTTACTGCGAATTATGCATTCATTCATTCATACATTTATCAAAATGAACCTTTTGACTACACAAACGTAGGCACGCAAGTATAAAAGTACATAAAATCAAGGACGGGGGGGGCAGTTTTATATAGCAGTTTTTTATTTGGATGAAGAGCAAGTACCCTGTTTGAGGTTGTTCATATTTGTTCAGGTTATTCACATTTTATTGTTTCGGGTTTTTTTCACATTAAACCAAGAAGAACATTTGGAGTCAGAACTTATAGGTTATTATGCTGTTATTTTATTTGACATTATATTAGTCTGAATGTGGGACCTGAACTAAAACGAGTTCAACATCATTGACTGTTAATATTTTCAGTGTCGTTTTTGCACTTAAGAAATTCATCCCACGGGCCGAATTTTGAACCTCTGGCCCACGAGCCGCATGTTTGACATCCCCGCTCTACATAATTTCTCTGCCGCAAATAGTGAAAATGTCAGAAACAGCAGAAAAAGGCAACACACCGATAAGAGGCGTTTAAGATCGATGATGGCAGGAATGATGGTATGTAAATGTATGTGTGAAGTGTTTACACGTGGCTAATTCCCAACTGTCAATCAACCTGAAGTCGCAAATAATGAAAAAAATTCACAGGTGTGACGACTAAGGCTAGGTTCAGACAGCAGGCCTTAATGCACAATTCGGAAATTTTTGGTGAAATCTGATTTTTTTGCGCGCTCGTTCATATTACACATTAAATGCGGCTTCTATCGGTTTTGAGTATGAACTGAATGCGATCCTGAATTGACCCGCGTGCGCAAAAGAGGTCCTGACGTAACGCATGACCACGCATTCATGTACTGCGTTTACAGAAGTAAGTATGTTTTTCCCGTCGCCTCTCCTCCTGGGCCGCAGAATTTTGACGTTTGTCGCATTTCAATTATGTAAAGGTCGGATTAAATGCGACCTGGCCGTTCAGACTGAAGTCGCATTGCAAAATGTCAGATACGTATCAGATTTAGGACCGCATATGAAAGTGGCCTCGGGTCGGATTGAAAAAAATCAGATTTGCGCTGTTCACACTGTCTTTAACAGATCGGATACAGGTCACATATGGGCAAAAAAAATCGGATTTGGGCCCCATTTGCCTGCAGTCTGAATGTAGTGACGGAATAAATAGAGATGAGAGGAAAAGGACGACAGAGAAAAAAACACGTTACACTTGTTCTCGTGCAAATACTGCAGATTACAACAGATAACACCGGGAAATGAGCATTAGCAAAGTAGGGGAAAACATCGGAATTTGTAAAGTTTCTGAAATGTACTTGAACTTTACAGACGAAAACCCCTTTTACACGACACTTCTGTTCCGGGAATATTTCACCTTTACTCCGGAACGACGTGTGGGTTTAAACAAAGCGGTGGATCATTCGGTCCCACCGTTATCGCGGCTCTGTAACGTCTCTGGAGGTAGTAACAGAGCGATAAAGGTGGGATCATGATTCCGGAACGTTGTGTAAAAGGAACACCTCTCGTTCCGCAACCGAGGTGTGACGTTCCGATGACATATTGCGTGTGCGACTCCTGCGCCGGGGGGGATTTAAAAATGAGCGCGGGCCGTGTACAGTAAGCAAACATATCAACGCGACCAGAAAGATGTCGAACTGCAGAGACGTGAGATGGAGATCCGCGAGCTGCTGTCACTTCGGGCGGGGGATTCTATCCACGCTAGCATTTGCGGAACGGTGAAAGACGGGCCGACTCTGGAGAGGTTAGCGAAGAAGCTCGGGGTGTTTTTGACGCACAAGTTATACGTCACACTGCGTCACCGCCTCTTTGATTCCGTAACGTAGGTCCGCTGTGTGAACGTCCAGCCTGTCTCACCTCTGTTACTCCTTCGTCTTGGCTGTGGAGAAGCGATCACCATCTCACATTTTTTCCGGGATCTCTGTGTAAAAGTGACAATAGATTCCTTATGGATTACATGAAACATCTGTGGTTTTTTTTTTCCTATCATTTCTGTTTTTTTTTTTTTCTTTTCTTTTGAACTACAAGTGATCATATTTGGATAAAACACAGGAACTGGAGGAATATAAGACATGACGGGTAAGGTAATGCTAACATTAATTTACGGACACGGCGCGGTCGTAAACATCACGGAACATGTGCATGACCAAACCTTTTTTTTTGTCTCTTCAGTGGAACACATTGACCGTCTGAGCTGTCTGTCAAAAAATAATGTTTTGTTATATTTTATTCATTAAATAAATATCACATGGCAGCAGTAGCAGGTATCAAAGCCTTTTGTTAGCTTTAAAACCTTTTTAATGGAGCAGTAATTCACAAAAGGATCCAGTGGAGAAAATAATACGGACTGAAGCCCCATTTGCACTGGTCTAATATAACCTCAGACAAGGAAAATTACTTTTTAGTCAAATTTACTGACACTTTCTGCTCACTATCCTCCAGATCTGATGATAAGGCTCATTATTAATAATCTACTACAGGGACAGATGTTCGTGTTTTTGCCACATATGAGATTTTGCTGCTTTCTGGAGGATTTAAGTTTTCTTTTTTCAGTGGAGGTCAATTAATGTTGCTTTCGTCAATAAATACTATGACGAAATGTCTTCGTCAACGAACCTTTATCGCATGACGAACACGAGACAAGACGTAACGAAAATGGTAATCGTGTGACGATAGCTATAATTAAATATGTAATGCAATATTGTTGACTAATAAAAACGAGACTAAATGGAGTTTACAAAACAAAAACTGTGATAAAATGTCTCTTCATTTTCCGTAACGAGACGAGAAGCATCGACGTTATATATTACAGACTAAATTACAATTTTCGTGAACTAAAACGGGACTAAAATGTCATCAGTTTTCGTTTGACTAAAACTAGAAGAAAATAGTCACGTATTATTCTGACTAAAATACGACTAAAACTCGAACGTGAAAAAACTATGAACGTGACTAAAACTAATAAAGACTGACATGAGAGTTTGGCACAAAGACGAGACTATAAACTAAAATGAAAACAGGCTGACAAAAACAACACTAATGTCAACGCTGTATCGTGAACCCAAAGTGGTTTAGTACATTTTATTTCCATTTCAGTGCAACCTCCATAGTTCTTGCAGGCAGAATTAATATTCTCTGAAAAATGGCCAAAGAATCATAAATTTTGCTAGGGTATGTAAACTTTTGAGCACAACTGTAGATATTGTAGATATACTTAAGTACAGTAAATACTAGATACTTAAAGACTTTAACTTGAGTAGCGTTTCAGCTGGTGACTTGAACCTCTACCAAAGTAATTTTTCGTCGGGTACCTGTACTTCTACTCAAGCGTGACTTTCCAGTACTTTATACAGCACTGTTCGAGTGTAGTTGAAGTTTTACGAGGGAATTCAGGAGGTTTGTGTCGCGGCACAGCCTGGATATTCACTAAAAGAGCCACTTACGGCCCTCAGAAAACGACACTCTCAAAAGGTGATGAGATGGATGACGTGATGACAGCTACTCTAAGGAACATTTTTCTATCTTTCAGTGGTTATCTGTAAACGGTGAGCCTGCCCTGGACACCAGAACCAGGGAATAATGTCTGTCAGTTAGAGTAAAAAACAGACTTTACTTATCCTGTGTGAATACGCCATTTGAAACATGTGTAGGGGTTCATTTCCAAGTCGTCAGAGGTTCACGTTATACCAGTCCCATGTGAATAAGGGTAAATTTGCACAAGATTAAGCTTGAGATCAGACATCCTCCCCAAGTAGTACTACTCGAATAAGGATTTAACCCGTAAAGACCCAGCGCTACTTTTGTGGCCTTTCCCAAATGAATTTTTCTGTATTTCTACTTTTAACGCATTTATCACCAATTTTTAAAAATATTTTCCTCTGTATTTTTGAATTTTTTGGTGAAAATCATGTATTTTGCTATATTTAATTCACAGATCATGTAGGAGTTCCACGAGAACTCAGATTATACATCAAAACAGAGAAAAATGAAGAAAAAGTGACTTTTTCAGCAAAGATATAGATAACTGAACATAAACCAAGTGTGTCCATCCACTGTCATTGATCCAACTGGTAAACTACCATTTAATATAATATCATCCTCTGCATTTTGCACTTTTTCAGTGAAAATCATTAAGTTCTATGGTTTATTTATTTATTTTTTAATATTTAACCCATAAAGACCCAGTGTTACTTTTATGGCACTTCCAAAGTACATATATTTTTCTCTATATTTAACTTTTCTTAAGTGATTTATCACAATGTATTATGACATTATCTTCTGTATTTTGCCTTTTTTCAGTGAACATCAGGTATTTTCTTATATTTATTTCACTGATCATGTAGATGTTCATAAAAGCTTAGTTGAAGGTTGATGGTTATTATATAAAAAAAACAGAGAAAACTGATGAAAAAGTGACTTTTAGATTCAAATCTATCATTAACTGAACATAACCCATGTGTCTCCATCCACTGTCTTTGATCAAACTCCATGGGTTTTACTGGTGAATTAATGTTGTAGAAGATGACGGTGTTGCCACGGTAACTTATGGAGCCTCTGAACGTCCAAATGGGTCATATCTGACAACCCTGAAAAGATGAAAAACTGCATTTTACACCAATTATTTACATGGATTGATAGGATTAATGGATCAACAGGTATTAAACATTTTATATTTGTAGATGGTTTGTGTCACTGGTGGCTGTTTGGGTTTGTATGGGTTTATATTTTTTGAGACAAGTCCATGGGAGTCAGACTTCTTTGAAACCAGAAACTGGAGATCAGGATGCCATGGCTGTTTCTTTTGGAGCAGAGCACAAGAGGCATCGCCAAAACAAAACAAAAACTCACAGAAAACAGTGGTCGTTCTTGATTTGCGTTCTTGTCTGTTCTTCCGTCCTCGTGTTCTCGAGAAACGACATCAGTGGCGGCCCAAGTACTTTTCCAATTGCAAGTTCGCATAAACCAAGAACGCATGGATGTTGTTCTTGTCGGCTAGCTTAAACCAAGGATGCACTGGTTGGTGACTCGTGTAGACTTGGCTGGAAAATAATTCCCAAGATGCAGTTCGGTGGCTGTGCCCGGCTGAACCAACAAAATGTGTTACAGCTTTGAAAAATATACAAAATGTATAAATGACATGTAAATACTAGTACAAGCAGGGTGCGATTTGTTGGGTTTTTACACCCCTACTTCTGCTCATTGAATTTCATCCTCGGGGTGGGGGGGGTGGACAACCAACCAGCTGAAATAACAGGCAGGTTGGGACAGTTTTCTTCCACCTATATCCTGCGTTACTGGCACTAACGTTCACCTGAACCGAACCGTCGGCAGCCTCAGAATTCGCGAGCATCCCCATGGACTGGGGCGCCATAAAGGGGGGGGTAAACATGACAAATTCATGGGGCCCAGCATTTGTCTGTCCAGTGGATACAGATTAGAAGTTGTGAAAATTTAGTGGAAGATCTGCTGCATAATAGAGGAATAGAACTCAGGAGTTGGACGTTGAACGTATGTAAAGTCTCACTTTCGTTCCACTATTAGTTACGTTAGTTACGGATTGCACCCCACGTATATAACTGGTGCCCCCCCTTTTGTTTTTTTTGACAAATCTCACCCTGAGTACCAGTGTATTGAAATCAAATCAGTGACGTGTTGATTTGAGGGAAATGCGTTAGGGAGCAGATACAGAAATACAGCAGAGACAGGGAGGAAAGTTCACAAGTACGGAGCCGTTCAATCACAAATAGACTTGTGTTCTTAGGAAGTCCGTTCTCTGAGACCGTTCTTACCAAGACCGTACTCGCCGAGTTCACAAGACCGTACTCTGCGTTGTTGATATTGAGAAACATCACTGATGATTCGTTGCCGTCCAACAGCTATAACCCCCTGAAGATTAGTGAGATCACACCATCTACACACAACCTTCCTCTGGGGATCGCAATGAACTCATTTTAATTCATCCCCCAATATCGGTAGGTACACAAAAAAAAACAAAAAAAACAACACAAACAATTTAACACCACAGCTAGAGGGTAGCGACTGTAGTCAGCGGCTGATTCTACACACAATGAAGGCACATTCTGTCTGAGGAGGAGAACAGGCAGAGAGTGGCAGAGAAAAGGACCCGTTATGTGAGTGGGTATGAGTGGGGAAGAGGGTGCCTCAGAGTGGTGATGAGCTGTCAACTCGGTATTATGCAAATGCAAAGCAGCTGGTTCATAAAAGGGTCAACCCAACAGGAAGTCAGTGCAGCAGCAGCCAATCAAAACGGGCCCTGGCTGTCAGCGCAAAGACAACCGGTCCCCCCCGAGACAAGGTTTTTATAAAGACGAGCTATAATCTGAAAAGTTTGCTTTCGGCTCTCCGCTGAGTGACACTAGAGTTTTTGGAGGTAAATTCATTTCTATACGACGAGGGAACCTGTGGTATGTTGTGATAACTGGATCCTGTTTTACATAGAGGCATAATTATGACACACTGAACTGTGGTCATATCTGCTGCTGTTTGGTTCCATTATGCACCTCCTCACCTTTCAGCACCGTTACTGTATTACTGTTATTATAAACAGGTGTGATTTATATACTTTATATTCTATTGTTGTTTATCTTTTCTACCACATTATTTATTTTTATTCTAGTTTCCCCTCTTTTTTTTTAATTGCTTGGCATTTAAATAGAATCCCGTGAATATAATCGAGAGTATCTCAATGTCCTGTATGTTCTGTGCATTTAGTGAATTGAAAATAAAAATAATAATAATAATAATAATAATAATAATAATAATGATTTTAAAAAAAGAATAGAATATTATAGAAGCCAAGTGGCCTCTGTGTGTGTGTGTGTGTGTCCAGGAATTCACACAAAATCCAGAACGACCTGACTGCTGCAGTTTGGCATACTTATGTATTTTAGATCAAGGAAGAAACTAGCAAAAACAACAAGTTGATAGGACCAATATTTTGGGAGATATTAGTCATTTTGGAATACAATAGCCTTACAATCACGTTGCTATGGCCAGAACGCTTTGGCGGTGACTGCTGGACAAATGCGGTACAGCATGCACGAATACACAACAGCATAAAAACTACCACATCTTAGACTGATCTCATATGTCACGCCAGCTTATTGCATCTGGCATGCTATGCGTACGCATTTTCATCCTTTCGCGTGTTATTCAACGTCATTTGATGACATGTCAATGCACCAGCCGCTAATCGCACTAATCGCCAACTGCTAACACTAACCCTAAACCTAACCCTAGCCCCTAACCGCTAATCGTGCTAGCTGCTAATCGTGCTAATGGCATGTTATTTTACACAGTGTATACATACACGCCTGAAGGCTTATAATGCGTACAGATAACACGGCAATTAAAAGTGGTGCGTTATCTGTACGCAAGTTGTGATATTACGTTGCACATCTAGAACCCGTGGATCCCCTCGGGTCAACGCATTACGTGTCATTGTGTGTTCAATGAAATGAGGAGTGCAACTTAAGTCAGTGCG
The DNA here is from genome assembly GCA_037367295.1 of Apogon hyalosoma. Classification (NCBI taxonomy): domain Eukaryota; kingdom Metazoa; phylum Chordata; class Actinopteri; order Kurtiformes; family Apogonidae; genus Apogon; species Apogon hyalosoma. Next base: position 32,525,880 of record JAPQRP010000016.1, on the reverse strand, counting down.
GCAATATTAACAAAACACCAGCACTTTAGAAAATAAGAATAGAGCGAATATAACATTAGAAAAACTAAAAATAAGTTAAGAAAATATGATTTAAAAAGTATAATCTAACAAAGTAACATAAGAATAGCGCTTAGTAGAATAAAAAATGTAAAAAAAAAAAAACAATGCTGAAAAAATATGAATAGGTGCAATTTACAATATGAACAGTATGTTTATCTATGAACAGTATTAACAGTATGTATCTCACAAAACCTCTTTGAAAAATTTAATTATATATATATATGTATATATTAAAAAAACAAACAGTATGTATCTCTATTGATTGTATTAACAGTATGTATTTCCTATAAAAAACATTATATATACCTGGTGAATCTTTACGTAAACTAGAAATGCAGAGCTCAGACCTCCGCCATTTGTTCCTTGTGCCAGTATCAACATTTCCTGAAAATGTCGTCAAATCCGTCCATAACTTTTTGAGTTATCTTGCTAACAGACAGATAGACAGACAAACAAACCCCGATGAAAACATAACCTAGGTATTGACCATGGGGGACAGGGCCTTTGAAGCTGCTGCTCCCCATCTGTGGAATGCCTTACCGGACCACCTCCGGGTTCCACAGGCGGAGGACACTTTCAAAAAAGGCCTCAAAACATTTCTGTTTAGGAA
>JAPQRP010000016.1:32471841-32484192 GCA_037367295.1 Apogon hyalosoma | reverse complement strand
GGTTGAAGATGGAGCTGTGGAGTTGAATGAATGAAGAATTCAGACCCAAGCGGAGCATTTACAGTTTATGGAGACCACAGGGAAATGTTTGAAAATGCATAATTCCATTTAAAGGAGCAAAATATCACGCTTTTAAACAACACTGGTCATTGTAAAATTAACACTGAACGCATCAATATGTTTGTCTTCGACCGCGTTTGTCTTTGATGTGGGTTTTCATGTACAACCCAGTAACTTTCATCCACGTCAACATATTCTGGGATTATTGTTGTGCCCTGTAGGTGAGTGAAGGACAGTGTGCACCGAAGTGAACTTGCTGTTGATGAGAAAATCTGCTCTGGTGGTGGAGGCTCGTCCCAAATGAGCCAGTGCACGAGCAGGTGTGAATGAGTCAATTAAGAGTTTTAATGAGGGGGAGGCCGAGATGAAGGGAGGCGAGGAGATGACGGAGAGAGGGATGCTGCAGAGAGGAGGTGGGAGTTGATCTGCATGCCTAAGTGAAGGCAGGATTCTGATCTAAGGAGTCTCTCATGTGGATCGGATCACTGCCAAGCTCTGCCTCTCAATAGTCTGAGTGCCTGTCTGTCGGCTTCTGCCAGTTTGTGTTCTCCCCGTCTGCAGAGCCTTTATTATAACTCAGCCCAGGATGAGGATGAGGATGAGGATGGAGACAGGCTCCTTTGGTGGAAGTTTTGCTGCCACTGGAAGTATCTAATGTTCTTTTCATCAGCATTTGCGCAAAAGAGCATCTGATGTTTCTTTTTTTTTTTTTTTCTCCCTCCGTCATGGAGTACTTATGTGTTTTCCAAGTATCTGTTGCTGTCGGAAAACTTCTTAAACGAAGCACTAACTTTTCAAGAGCGAACAGTTTTGACTTTTGTGGACTTGATCAAGCGGCGAAGTGTTCGCTGTGTTACAGATTGTGTGTTTCGGTAATCTCATCGGGGTGTTTCCAAAGTCAGAAACTCCAAATCAGAGCTTCTTAACTACAAACTCCTTTTAAATTTATGATTTAATATTTACATAATGCAGTTGTTTGTGATCACAACATCATTTCAACTGATTCAATGTGGGAAAAGCTTTGCCAGTAAACTTAATTTGCATCGGTGGAATAAAACGTTTTGGTTGAAACTCTGCAAAAACATTATTTTTGTCTCAGTGATGCATCCTGGGAATTTGTTATTCGTCTTTGTAGAACTGTATCTCAAATGAGTCTGAAAGCAGACTGATGTTAATTGTCAGAGTCGATGACCTTGAATCCAACTTGCAGAATTATACACGCCACTTTTGACGTGTTATGAATGAATGAATTGTTTATTTTTTAGTTTGTACATTAATCATTGCGCTTAGTACAATAATTGTAATAAACAGAAACACCAAAAAAGGAATAGACTAGAAGCAAAGGCTTATTTTTTGCCTCTCCTTTTCACCTGATACACTGCTTACATTAAATTAAATGTGTACAGCGTCGAGCATTCTCATTATAGTACAAAAATCAACAAAAACAAATCTACCATCTCATTTTCCTGAATGATTTTATACTTAAGGCATTTTTTAAACTTTGTCAAAGAAGTGAAAACCTTTAATTTATCTGTACGTATTATAAGCTTTCCACGATATGTTCACGCCCTTATTATCCCCCTGTCCAATCTGAATCGATGCGCCAAATACCACTCACTGAGGGTTAGGGTTATGTGAACCGGAGATTTTGGCGTAAATTGACACGTGATCAAATGGTATTGAATAACACGTGAAAAGGTCAAAAATGCATAGGTAAAGCCTGGGGCGCCGCTAGCAGTTGTGGGACCCATGAAAGGTAAAGGTAAAATTCAGCGTCTTGTTGATCTGTTGGAGTGTGTGTGTGTGTGTGTGTGTGGGGGTGTATCCAGGGGGTGCAGTCCAACCCCAGTGAAAGTGAAACTTAACATACTTTCAACGTCCAACTCCTGGCTTCTATGCCTCTTTTACACAGCGGATCTTACACGAAATTTTCACAACTTCTAACTGTATCCACTGGACCCCCTCCACTGCTCTGTGGGCCCCCAGAAATGCTGGGCCCCATAAATTTGTCACATTTACCCCACCACCACCCCACCCCTTACAGCATCCTGGGGTATAGCACGCCAAATGCCATAAGAAAAGGCATGACATACAACGCCATTTATCGAGATCAGTCTGTTGAATCTACAGCAGTGGAAAAAAGTTTTTGGACACCCTTAAAATTTTACATAATCTCAAACATTATGATGAAATATTTGCATACATTTTTTTTGGTGTGTGTTTCAGAAGGCATGGCTGCATCAAACAGACACAAACAAATTTTTTGTTTTGTTTTTTTTTTGTTAATAATAAGACAAAATAACCAAACTAAATTCTTGACAGTTTCAACATGTCATGTCCTGGATGGGTTTCATTATCTACGGAAACATCCAGTTTTGACCTTGACAGAACAGCGCACATGCAGAAGGGAGCATGTGGGTTTGGAAAATGGAACAATACTGGATAGAGTTCAATGACTGAAGAGGGATTCTGAATGTAATAGATTACAAATGCATGGGGCGTCCAAAAACTTTTTTTCCACCACTGTATCAGTTACATAATTTATGCGACTTTATGTGCAGGCTTTTGTGTTAGACGTGGCTTATGCATGTCACTATCCTGTCACAATAAAATGTGAATAGCCTGAACAAATATGAAAAACTTGAAATGTCTTAAGAAAAATAAGTGCAATTTTAACAATATCCTGCCTGTTAAATGTTTTCTGCATTTGTAGGTCCACTTTGATCTGTAAACTGTGTCGATCATAAGCAGAGACATAATACTGTTCACATTGCACTTATTTTTAAAAAAAAAAGATATTTCAGGTTGTACGTGGTTGTTCAGGTTATTCACACGTTTATCTTGTAATTCAACTTTCACACTAAAACAAAGGGAAAAACTGGGCTTTTTATTTATAGGTTATTATTGTACTGGTCACATTGGGCTGAATGTGGCCCCTGAATGAGTTTGACACCCTGATCTAAGTTATAAAGTTATGGCTGATCAGTGTATTTGCACATACATTTATAGTTATTGTACACGTTCAATTAATCAGACTCAAAAAAGAAATGGAACACAGACTTCAGACTAAACTGAAGGGTAATGCCCCATGCATTTTCCTAATTCTCAGTCGATTTTGGACATGAATCTGTTACTCCCTCATAAAAAGACGAAGCCTTACAAAACAGCGACCTACTTCTGAAGAACTCAGCATGTTCTTTATATTTGCTCCTCTCCTTTCTCAGCAGATCTACTGGTTTTTGTCCGTTCTATTTTCATCTGTGACCAGCTTCTTTCTCTTGCTCAGTGTGTGGGCCCTGTCCCCAGGCCAGTAGGGATAATTAGATTTGGGAATGCAGAGAATAAGTCGGCGCTCATCCCAATATACGCGCACGCGAATGCACACGCGCAACACGCTCTGGATTATGCAAATCAGTGGCTCATGCTTCTTTTGAAATGTACAGAATGAGGATGAAGGAGAGTTGCTGCAGAGATAAATACAGGGTTCAAACAGAGGACATAGGAATCAACATGTTCGACTTCACACAGTGGAGCCACGTTGTCAACTAGTGTTATTTTAGTAAAGCGTCGTAATAATGTGATTACGTTACAGCAATTAGTGTATGGAAGTCAAACTAAATATGCTGCAATTGCATTCCAGGTATCATTCACACTGGTTCATCCTATAGCGATTAATGGACTGACATAAGTTTGGTCTCATTGGATCTGGTATGTGTTTGTTTAACCCTATAACGTCAAGCGTACTGAAGAATAATTATAGAACAGATACAGTATTGCGCTGAGCTTCTCTAAAATATCACAGTAGCCTCATGTATTTCTCTACTGATGAAGCTTGTCTCCCAGTAAACTCACGGACACCGGCACTGATCAGACTCAGGGTCAGTTCTGCTCACCGAAGAACATGTTGTGGCTCCAGAAGCTCGGACCTTGCATTCCATTAGATACGCGTCTAAAACAACAGTCACGACACTTTGCGTAGCACATCCCAGCAACAAGACGTAGACTGACAGTTGGCAAGTCACGTCAGTAGGTGAGGTCCAACCCATTTGTTCGGGGTGGAGTCACCCAAGAAGATAATTGTCAACCACACCCGGAACTTGGGGCTCTTTGACTCGAGTTCCTGAGGGAGTTCTGGTCCACAGAGACCAGCGCTGACTTTTTATATTTCACATATGAGCAGAACAAATTCTTGAACTGAGACCCTGCGCACCCTGAACTCGTCTTTGGCGTTTCCAATCAACGAACACGAAAAATCCTAACGGTATCATATTTGATACGTGAATTTTGAAGCCCTCTACATGATCAGTGTGATATTTTTTGTCTTGAAAAACCTGATGTATACAATTAGATACATGCAATACGCAGATAATCCACCAAGGGGAAGGAATTCGTTCACCAGAGGCCTTTCCGGTGACACTACAAGACTGTCACTAACCATTAATGGTTTTGGATGACGGTGGATGTTTGGGTCTTTATGGGTTAAAACTGCTCTTTAATAAATAGGTTGATGTTGATAGGAAAGTTTTCTATGAAGACCGAGGAACTCCTTCTGGATGTACTTTACTGGAAATATTCATTAGAAGGATCCTGTGAGGACAGATTTATCAATACAGGAGACTGAAGAATATAGTCCTGAATGCACTTCCCTTTGAACATTAGCTATATTGTCTTTAATGATCACCCCGACCTTAAGGACAGCATCGCAACTGTTGCACGTATGTCCAGATCTGAAGGAGACAGAAGCAGATAATTTAGACTAAATCTGTCTATGAACCCCGGGCTGTAGACATCCTGTCTGCAGATCCAGATGGAAGACAGAATATAAGACAAAGTGTGGAGACAGCAGCGCACCATGACTGCAACCCGACCTCCGAACTAAGAGATGGATAAAACCACCAGTTATGTTAGAACTTCTCTAACACATACTAACCAAATGTTTATATATAGGCCAATGCTTACTGTAAATATATCTTTTTAATCAATGCATCATTGTATTACACACAGGAAACTGAGAAATTAAGTATAGATGCTGTTGGGCAGGTTGAGGGAGAAGCAGTTGGATCTTCAGAGTTTTAAATGAGGGCGGCTGATGTTACTCCTGTTGTTGATATTACTGTCGTTTTTGGCCTTTGTGGGGTTTTTTGTTCCTTTTAATGTTGAAACTAAACCTACATCTTGGTTAACTCTACAGCTTAATTGTGAGGACGGGAAATGTGAAATGCTACTGTTACTGCCCAGAATATTCCTGGAAAACACGAGCTTACTTACTACGACTGCACATTTTCTCACTTTCAACTTTAAAGACGTGTTATTGTCAGTGCTGTGCAAGTTACTTCCAAACTGTAATCTATTACAGATTAGTTGTGACTGTTATTTAAAAGCAATTCCTTACCTTACAATGTTACTGTCTCAGAATTGCAATGCGTGACGTGACTCCTGTATTACTGAGTTACACACAGACTTTCGATATAAATGGCGCGTGCACAATTGAACCTAAACCCCCCAAAGTCAAACCATAACCCCCCTGAAAACTACAGATAGCAGAGCCTTGGGACCCATACATTTGCACCCTGAAGTACATGTGGATGGATAGCTCAGTAAGTAACGTTACAGTCTGTGATGTTCGAATCCCAGCAGGAACGCTTCAAACAGGGGGCGCTGTGCTGAGGACGCCGGTAGATAAATCCACAATCGATAAAGAATTCTAACTCGTCATAGAAACGTTAGCTTACCTCGTCATTGCTGATCACAGGGATCATGCTAATGCTAACTAGCTTCTGTAAAGCAGGATTAGGGTTAGTAATGAGCATACGTCCATGTGGACAATGGACCGTCTTCTGTCGTCTTCACCCATTGGCTGAACACCAACAGGAAACAGAACTTTACTGACGCATTTTTGATTCCTTAAGGTCTCACAGTTGTGCTGTTTTTTTTTTTTTTGGTTTTGTTTTTTCATTTGAGCAATTAAATTATGGTCGAACAGTGTGTTGTAATGCAAATGCTATCGAACATGTACCGAGTAAAATATTACTGAAAATCGATTAGTAATGCCTTACACTACTGCATTACAGCAAAAAGTAATCTGTTACTGTAATGCAGTACTTTTGTAACGCGTCACTGTCAACACTAGTTATTGTTACGTATAGAATATAAGATTTGCGGAAGTGCAGCTTTCACACAGATGAGCCTCATTAATATAACATTTCTATTTGTTCTAAACACATATTTTCCTCCTCCATAACGACTTTCATTTTGTCCACACGATAAAACAAAAATGACAACAAACTGGTCCAACGCTAGTTAGTGTTCAAACTGTGGACACCGTGGATAATACCGGACAGAGCAGATGCAGAGGCTTTAATCTGCCATGAAGGTGAAGCAGCAACAAGTTCAGTCATAAAATAAACGAGTGTTGCCTTAAGTGTTGCTCGCTGTTTTATTCTTTGCACGATGCGGATTCGTCCATAGCGCCAGTCTGGTTCGTCTCCCAAAGGTATCGGCGCTGACCTCGATCTACTGCAGGTCATGCACTGATTTACAGGCAGGAGCAAAATGCGATGTGATGCCATCATTTTCCAATCTCCCTGAACATAGATGCACATGGACTGGAGTTTTTAAAATGCTTCGCTTTGGAAAATGTGTTGAAAAATCTTTATTTTTCCAACATAAAATGCCGTCAACATGTGGGTGAAACGCCAAAATGGGAGAAAATTTTCTGGCATGCAAAATACCTGCTTTAGCATAGATAGGGAATGTGGCTAATTAATGAAAATATTTAATAAGTTGACATTTTACAATAATTCCCAGTCAACATTAGTAATTAATTGTGCCCCCCCACACACACATGCAAACAGCCCCCACAGTGGCGTTTTTTAATCTCATTTTAAGACTCATTTTTATTCTCTGGCTTTTAAACTGCATGAGTTGTACGGTCCTCTGTGTCTTTTATTTATTTTTATCGATTTTATTACTTTTAACTGTTTGATTCTATTGTTTTATTAAGAGCATTGTTGTAGTTCTACGTATTTATTTATTGTTTTGAGTTGTTCTTGTAATTGCTCGATTGTTTTTCATGATGTGCAGCACTTCGGAAATGTTCTTGTCGTTTAAATGTGCTGTATAAATAAAGTGGATTGGATTAGTCAGTTAAGTATTTGCAGATAAATATTTCCACAAAGATCTTGCTATTCACTAGGGCTGCACAATTTCAGGATTAAAGTCACTCTGCGATGGTTGTGGGACATATTGTGAATTGCTTGGTTATTGGGGAAAATGCATTTACTCGTTTTAAAGTTGTATGTAATAAAATAATAATAACAATAATAATAACAAAAGCTTCATCTTACTTTCTGCTCAGTGTCAGTAAATCCAAATTATCACCGTACGACAGTTTAATTTTTGTTTTCATTTCTGCAATTAGATCACCCTTAACCTTGTTTTTTCTTTTTTTTTTGTTTAATTGCAACCTTTTACGATTACATGATTGCATGTTTGCATTGAGATTACAATTCAGTTCAATTAATTGTTCAGCATTGGTATTCACTTATTTTTGTTAGTATGTTGTCGACTTTGCCATTTAGTCATTGAACTGTTCTTGACAATATTTTGTTAATTTTCAGTTCCCTTGGGATTGTCTTTTTTTTTTCCATAAAATGCTATTCATTCCCTGGGATATGAAAAATGCATATTTTCTGCAAACCTGTGCGCTGATGCTGTATAGTGAAACAGGTCCATGGACCCTGCGGGCAATGAAACATCCAATGAGACTAAAGAGAAACCACAGACCTGGCAATGCAGAGCCCCATTGTTGCCATGAAATGACCCATATCAGAATAATAGCAGTTTAAGTATGCATGAATTCCAAAGAATACTGGTAGAGAGAAACAATGAATTAGCACAGCGTGTAATTATTATTCATGTGTTTGACAAATAGGAAAGGAAGCTGCTGATATGCATCCAGGCAAGAGAGAGACCAAGACCAAGAAAAAGAGAGGGAGTAGGTATTATTAATCTGTGTGTCAGCACCTCTCCTTCTACACCTCCGCGGTGGAAATCTGGAGTTATCTGAGCTCTAGTACGTCAGCCTAAAACAGCAGCAGTGATCTAGACTGAAGGATGACGGAACTAAAGGAAGGAACAGAAAGAGATGTGGAAAGCAGAGGACAGTCTCATCCCTTTATAGGTGCTTCACAGAAATACTCTGAAATTCAAAACGTCAACCTTAGTGTTATTTTATTGGAGGATCTGACAAGAATGTATTACTTTTGCGAACATTTTTCTAAATTTTTTATTGCACGGGCGGCTCTGGCTCAGGAGGTAGAGCGAGTCGTCTAATAATCGAAGGATTGGTGGTTCGAATCCTGCTCTGTCCCAGTCATGTGCCGTTGTGTCCTTGGGCAAGACACTTCACCCTCCTTGCCTCCAGTGTCACTCACACTGGTGTATGAGAGCGTGTGAATGTTCGGTGGTGGTCGGAGGAGCCGTTTGGCGCGAACTGGCAGCCACGCTTCCTACATATGTAGTTTACCACCACCAGAGTGAGAATGTGAGAGCGAATGAATGATGGATCAATAATGTTAAGGGCTTTGGGTGCCTTGAAAAGCAACATAAAAATCTAACCCATTATTATTATTATTGTTGTTGTTGTTGTTGTTGTTTTGTAGCAAAATCAACATCTGTGAGGTTGCTAAGCACTCATAAGCACTCATAGAAATACTCTGAAATTCAAAATATCATAGTTTTGTGAATTTTTTTTTCTTGCTTTGTAGAAAATCAACGTCAGTGAAGTTACCGTATTTGGTTCCTTACCCATAAGTAAGGTGAAAGTTGGGCGGAAGCCTCGTAAGTCCATTTTTGTTTTGTTTTTCTCCTCTTGTCATAAAACAATTCTATCGGTCCGTTTTCATGTTGGCCTGATGGTTTTAGAAATATTTAACCAATGAAAAGTGTTAAAAATGGCTTGTGACCACATCTCTCAACCCTTATAGGGCACTCACAGAAATACTCTGAAATTCAAAATATCAACCGTAGAGTTTTATTGGAGGACATAACAAGAATATAATACTTTTGTGAAATTGTTTTTTTTTTCTTGTTTTGTAGAAAATCAGTGTCAGTGAAGTTACCGTATTTGGTTCTTTAAGCATAAGTGGAAAAAAAGAAGAACAATAAGTATATATGAAAAATACAAGAAAACACATGTAAGGTGAAAGTGGGGTGGAAACCTCATAAGTCCGTTTTTGGTGTTTTTTTTTTTTTTTCTTGTCATAAAACAGTTCTATTGGTCAGTCTTCCCGGTTTTAGAAATATTTAACCGATGAAAAGTGTTAAAAATGGCTTGTGACTACATCTCTTAACCCTTTATAGGACACTCAGAAACACCTAAATTCAAAATTTCAACCTCAGTGTGTTTTTGGAGGACATAAATAGACTTTATTAGTTTTGTGAAAGTTTTCACAATTATTTGTGATATAGGAACTCGAGGTCAATGAAGTTACCATATATGATTCCTTGCCCGTGTGTGGCAAAAAATAAATATACAGTGAAAAACACATGTAATATGAAAGGAACATTAGAACATCACTTTTAGAGCATGAGGACATCATAAATTCTGATCCAGACCCCTGTCCACATCCACATGATCCCTTCGAACATCATTCCTTACATTAGTACCGTTACTTCCTGGTACCGAACAAAGCAGGTCCTCACTGTTCATGCAGAGGTGGACCTTCCAGACCCTGTGGACCACATTGGACCTGAGCTTGTTCCCTCACTGTAACTGCCGCTGTCACTTTATTGTAATGTATGTGGAAATTACCAAATATAGTCACTCGCCTCATAAAGGGTTAACGGTGACTGGTTGTCTTTTTGGCTGTTTTTATGATCCTGCTCTTCAATGCACTCTGATACTTTGTGCTCAAAAGGGTTCGAGGCTGCCATTTCAGTGCTGAGAGTAAATAAAGGATAGCATATTTTTCACTGTCTGAACACCTCCTGACAATATGCCCTTGAGCTGAGCCTCTGTGTGTTTCAGTGGAGCTGATGGTGGAAATAAACTTATATAGTTTTAACCAGGCAGCTCAAGTAGACACAGCAGAGTAAAAGCGAAATGGAGCTTTTGGATTCATCGCAATTGGGTGCTTCTATGAAACTGGTTCTAAAAACAGGACACGGGGGCTAAAAATTCAAACCAGATGTAGACTAATGCTATGAAGCAAGTTTGGAAGCACTTTGGGTCTATTTTAAAAGTAAATATTTACTGAGATAAAAGAGAAACTATTTTTCAGATAAAACACATTTTTATGTTATTTTAGTACAAAAATCTGCATGCAACACGGTCAAAAGGACACGAACATTACACGCTACTTTTTTTTTTTTTAATATCTCTTTATTCTCCCACAGTGATTCACAAAAATTGCCGCTGTTGCACAATCATTTGTGATTTATACGCGTTTGACTGGGCAGGTTCTGCATGTAACGCAAGTGGACATGATGAGTTACACGCAGAACCCAGAATAAGACTGAGATTCGTGAAAAACCAGCAGAAAAACCACAACACAGTGTCTTTATTTATAGTCTATATGAGACCATTTCAAGCCATGTTTTCAGATAAAATACCCTGACACCTATAGGTAGCTTTTCATGTCCCAATTTCGGTCCTACTTTTGGCCCCGATATTTAATTAAAATCCATTAATTTTAAGATGGCTCAGAGCAAGTGTATAATTTATTTATTTATTTATTTTTGCATTTATCTGAGGTCATCATTAGGTACATATGTCTAAATGTCTCTTTTATTATTGGGTCTAAAAAGCTGGTAAAGTGTCAGGTACCAAAATAAACCCTGTTTCATAGAAGCACCCACTTACAGGTTAATATGTTTACAGCCTAATGATTTTATCTTGTGTTTTGTCAATGAAGGTATGTCTTTGCCTCATATTGTATGCGAGCCGGAGCGTTCCCAGATCTCAGTGTATGTTTTGCTCTTTAGTAGATGTTAATAGCCTGGTCTCTGTCATCTATTAGGCAGTCCTATTAACTGAAACTCAAACATCATGCTTTATCATTAGGCCATTACAACTCTGATGTAATCTTGGCTTATGAATTAAATTACCTGTGTCCTACATGACTTTAATAGACTCTGAGCGAGGGTTTATGCCAGCAGTAACGGTGATAGGAAATGAGTAATTCCTCGGGGATTGCAAATGAAACAGCCTTAACGTTTAAAAGTCGGATCGCCAGCGCGGCAGAACATTTCATCCTTTTATAAAAACGGACACATTTGATGACTCAGCAGTGCAGACACCTGACAGCCATATTTTTTCTGTATTTTCACCCTAAAAATTGTGATTCCCTTGTTAATGGAGGTAATTTAGGACAATATGAGTATGTCAGATAAAAGTGTATTTAAGAATCACACTTTAAACTTTTCACATTTTTGGTATGCCTCCAATAAAACCCCCTGTGGACTGTTTGACGAGAGGCGTTCGACACATACATAGAGAAAAACTCCAGCAAAAGAACCATCAACAAATGTCTTCTTCAGCTGACATAACATAGAGTTCATAGAAAGGGCATGACAACTTATCCAGACACCCAAAAATAAATAAATAAAAGAAGAACGACAGGAAAAAAAACATATCAAACTATCAGAGAGCCCCAGCAGCACTGAAGACATTTTGCTGCCAACTGTAGAGGAGTATAAACAGCCTAAAGGCAGCAGTTGATGAGCCTTTTTACCTGGGTTAAACGAGGCCTTGAACGCAACATTTGTTTCTCAACTCTGTTTGGAAACCAGCAGACATCTGTCTTGGCAAAGAAGATAGATATCTAAAGGGAACAGACATTACTAAGTGCTATAAAGCTTCTGATAATTTGGGAAATATTGAGCGTTTGCCAAAAACACGAGCGCTGTTTGTGTAGAACGGCAAGTTTGAGTGAGATGTATGCACCGAAACTTTATCAAAGCGGATTCAGAGATGAAGGACTTGCTCTTCAGATAGATAAAGCACTTCGACAAACAGTAAAGATGCAGCTCTAACTTTTTTTTTTTTTTCAGATCAGAATCACAATCTGTATTTTGTCAGTAGGGGTTCACACACGTAAACATGCACATGCACCACACACCGAAATTTGTCTTCTGCCTTTAACCTATCACTACGCTGCAAAAATCCAAATCTTACCGAGTGTATTTTTCTCATTTCTAGTCCAAATATCTCATCACCTAAAGAGTAACTTTTCAGTGAGATATAAGAACTTATTTTTAGACAATAGATCTGGAAAATCTTATTTCAAG
>JAPQRP010000016.1:32398473-32410877 GCA_037367295.1 Apogon hyalosoma | reverse complement strand
TCTTTAGGTGATTCTGTCTTATTTTAAGTGTGATGAGATATTTGGACTAGAAATGAGAAAAATATACTTGGTAAGATATTGGTTTTTGCAGTGTATAATGCAGATAATATTTTCTTATTTTAAGAAAACTTAAGTGCAATTTAACCCAATACTGAGTTTAATCTTCTTATTTTTCGACAGGCCTTTTTTTGCAGTGTTGGTTCAGAATTCATCCCGTTTCTACAGCAGATGATGTTGTGCTACTGACAGATGTAAAACACGTTTTGAGACGATGGAAACCCTTTGAGGGGAGATGGTGCCGGCTGCCACAGCTGCAGCTGCGAACAGAACCTGCAATCATCCCGTCAATCAGATCCAGTGAAAAGAGGGTTTACTCAGCCTTCATTGTGTTGCGCTTTCCCCGAATAAAAAAACTGCATCAGAGATAATCCTGCCAGGTTCTAAAACACCACAAAAGCGTGAAAGTAAACTTGTTCGTGCGTTTGTATCACTGTAACGCAACATGCTGCAGATTTACAGGAAAATACACATCATTTACCAGTTTGGGAATATTCTCAAACCTCTAATTTAGTCTTCATTTGTTGTATTTTCCACACATTTCCCTCGCGCATGAGGCTTTTCATTCACTGTAATGACCAAAGTAAAATCTATTTCCTTTCAGGCCCTTAGAGAAGGAGTAAATGTCCAGCAGAGGGAGCTGATATCCAAGAATTACCATAGCTCACATGCAGGGGCTGGTTGTATATTCCACTGCACTTCAATCCACTAAAACAAACTCAACAGCTCTCTTTAGATCTTCAGTTAAAAGGACTTACTTAATAATAACACTACACGGACAATTCTCTCACCGTGGATGATATTCCTTTCTGTTATTTGTGTTAAGTATTGATTTATGCACTCGACATGAAGAGGTTGAGCAGGACGGTCGACCGAGGCGCAGCTGACATGCACATCAGGACAGAGGAGAGGTGAAAATGAACTGAGACATGGGTGAATAAAACATGTCTCAGAGGACGGTGCCTTGTTTTACTGTTGTCTGGGGCTCAAAGGGAACTGACTGTGAACCTCCCCTGTGACTAATCCACTCCGTAATGAGAGGGCAAACACGTTCAGCCTCACCGGCAAAAACACCAAGTATGGACGTAGAACGGGAGAACAGAAAAAAAGAAAAGAAAAAAAAAATCGGTTGTGCCTTTGTTTGCAGTTTTTGCCTCTAAAAGCAGTTCTGCCACTTATTTTAATGAGCGTTCCTGTTTGTCTTAATACAGCAATTTTACTTAATCAATAATAGTTAAAAGTTCCTTTTTCTATTATTCTATTTTTTCCCCTTATGTTTTGTATTATGTTTGTGTCTGAAATAAACTAAACTAAAATGGAAATATGTAGTAATAGATCATGTTAAATCAAATTTCTTGAAAGTGCCCTTGGAGTTCCCCAGGGTGCAGTGCAAGGCCCAAAACTGTTTATATTAAATATACTTGATATTTGTGAAATGCCTACATTTCTGAAATATGATTTATTTGCTGATGGCACACATTTATGTAATTACCAGAAAAAAATAAAAGAATTCAGTATAACGTGAGATGAATGTCTTAATACAGCAATTTTACCTAATCATCAATAGTTATAATGTAAATATGTAGTAATAGATCATGTTAACTCAAATTTCTTGAAAGTGCCCTTGGAGTTCCCCAGGGTGCAGTGCTAGGCCCAAAACTGTTTATATTGAATGTACTTGTACTAAATGTGCTGACATTTCTGAGATATGATTTATTTGCAGATGACACACATTTATATAATTACTGGAAAAATTGGAAAGAATTCAGTATAAAGTGACATGAATGTCTTAAAATGATTATTTAATTTGAGGAAAACTAAAAGTATAATATTCACATGTTGGAAAATTAACACATAAATTGAAATTATGAAAATAAAAAGCTTGGGAAACTAGATTTTTTTTAGCATTACAGCATTATGAGTAATTATAATTCTGTTGAAAATCACATTAAAACAAAAATGTCAAAAATAGTAGCAATACTATGTCAAATCCAACCTATTCTGAAACACATGATACTGTATATGCTGTAGTGTTTCCTACACAAATCCAATTTTCATGTTACAGAAGAGCTCATTAAAAGTGTAAATAAGCCAGATTGTTATGCACAAATTGATATAATATTTAATAATTTACATTCAATAAAGTTCCATGACTTAATTCATTGAAAAACTGCACAGATAATGCATAAATGTATAGCTCTATATGTGACCGATTATACTTAACACCACCAAGGTGTGAATGAAGAGCCCAGGCACTCTTTAAAAATTATATAAATAATAAAAAATGAATAAATACTACTAGGATGGTTTTAAAAAGTGGTTCTCAATTCATATAATAGAGTCTTTGTTCCTACATAATTGTTAAAGGGATGAACTAACCCTAACCCTAACCCAAAGAACTAAGGATGTGTTATTCTGTTTACACAGAAAAAAGAACTGTTTGTGCGATAAGGTGGTGAATTATGTATTCTTTTATATCTTTTTGTTTTCCATAAATAACTAGCTAACCTTTTTTTCAAGACTGCACAAACCCAAAGAACTGCTTTAATATGTTCGGAATCAAATGTAGATGTAATAAACTACAGCCTGAGCCGACACCTTTTCAATGGAACTTTATACACAAAGGTACCTCATTAACAAACAGAAGGAATTAAAAACACAGCGCTGAAACAATAAAAGATCAGAAAGTTCAAATGTATAATTAGAAAAAAGCACAGGATACACAGAGTTATAATTAAAAATATGAAAGAATGAGAATGTCTGTATTAAAATGATTAAAAGAATATACAGTCCTGTAGACCTACATAGAAATAAGAATTAATTAAAACTTACAATGTGATTAGAAATAAGTGAAAATTATAGAGTTCATTCATGAATGAAAGACAAGAGAAACGTTTCAACCGGGATTGAAAAATACACTGTTGGAATAATTTGTGGAACCTGAACTAAAATAGGTTCGGCATCCTTCAGTACAATTTTTGCTAATTCATCCCGTGGACCAGATTTGATTAGTTTAGTTTGAATATGCAACAAAACAAAGTTATCCTACTTAGTCCTTACAAATTAAACAGATTATAAGAATACAAAAGAAAGAAACAAAAACCTATTCATACCCATGGTTTGACCCACCAGCCCCCTGCCTTTTAGCCTGGCCAGCCATCCGTCTTTCTCAAAAAGAAATCCATCTGGAATCACGGGTCCTGAATCCAAATATGAAGGCGGGACTAACAGGCGCAGAGTAAACCAATCACAGATAAGACGGATGTGATGTAATTATGCAATGAGCAGATCCTTAATGTCAACAAAGCTCAATGTCAAGGGATGATCTGAATCTCCGGACGATACGAGTCGCACATGCGTAGAGACATTTATTTATCTTTGTCGACTGTCTTGTATGACTTGCTATGGCAACCTCGCAAAGATCACATTGTTGGCATAGAGTTCCCCCAGAGTTAGAGTAAAATGTTTGTCAGCTGGATAGGCTCTCAGCTGTGAAAGAAACCGAAAGTAGGCATATAAATTACCTTCAAGGAGTATAGTTCTGACGATCAGAAGTGATTTCGAGAGTTAAAGTCTCTGTACTTTTACATAATTTAACTCGTACAACAGTGATTTGTCCTAGCGAGGTTGCCGTAGCGAGTCGTAAAAGATGGCCGACAGAGATAAACGCGTCTACGCATGCGCGACTCAGATCGTCCCTTGACACCCAACATGTTTCCATCATGGCGTGTGGCGGTGGTCGAGTAGAAACTTCGGTGAGTGAGTAGTGGCGCGCTAGAAATTGTGGGCCCTATGAAAAGTAAATGTTGTGGAAACCTTCCTAAAATTCAGAATCTTGTCGATCTGTCGGAGTGTGGACGGGAGTGGGGGTGTACATGGGGTAAGGGCAGCAGGGGGTGGGGTCCATGACTAATGTAACTAGTGTAAAAGTGAAACTTAACATGCTTTCAATGTCCGACTCCCGGCTTCTATGCCTCTATTATACAGCAGATTTTACATGAAAATTTCACAATTTTTTTAATTAATTTTTTTATTGATTTATTCCAAATATGGAAATGGGACATGCTTCTTGATTGCTACTAATTGACTTCTTTGCACAACATAATATTGAAATGAACATTCAAGGAAGCAAAACATAATAATACACATAAAAAAAAAAGAAACCAAGAAAAGAGTCATATTCGAAAAAGAGTAGGAAGAAGTGTTGCTTATTAGCTGGGCCCCTCCCACTGCTCTGTGGGCCCCCCACAAATGCTGGGCCCCATGAATTTATCACGTTAAACCCCCCCCCCCCATGTCACTTTTGTCAGAGAAACTTGAGAGTACGGGGTGTAATCTGTAATTCAAGCCATATTTTTGAATCAAACCACCGACAACAATTATAAAGAGATTTGCGGACTTGGCACGGATTTTGACTCGTGACAAAAAGAAGTCGCTGCGTATGAAGCATTGCCCCCCCCCCGAGACTTGCGTTTGGTCGGTATGGAATAGATTGTCCATATTTCACAGCGATCAACCCGATTCCAGACTGTTTTCTCAGTACTGAATAGACTGCGAGAACCGGATGGCTGGCCGGTCTACCTGCCTTGAACCATCTCTCTCAGATATCTCTCCCTGGAAGCAGAAATAACCCCGGACGTATACATTTCCATAATCTTCACGTTATCAACCTCCAGGACATTCGTTTGACCTTGTGAAGTAGCACACAAGCTATTAAGACCAATTGAGTTGACGTTATCTTGATCCAGTCCGCGTAGAACGTAATGCGATCCTGACTCCATGCTCTACTTTACCTTGTCATCAAACTCTGCAGAAATTGATTAGATGGCTCCCTAAGCTTCATAATGTTATTTACTCTATTGGATAACTGTGTGGGGAAACAGTGTGCGGTCCGGTGCAGAAGCGGTAAATGCATTCAGCACAATTTCTGCTATCATAATCACAAGTGGAAAGTTGCGTCTAGTCTGAGAGCCAGACTGAAGTGGACTGCTGACATTGAGATATGTTACAAACCGTGCACCGGACTTGCATAAGTGTACCGTATTCTGCAACTTTAGACAGAAGAGGAAAATCACTAAGCCCTTTTAAATAAGTTTCATCGATGTTTACTGTAACACCCGGCTCCGATACAGCTGCTAAAATAAAACTTCCTGCAGACCTGATAGCCAAAACACCAGTATTAACCCTTAAAGGCCCAGCAGTACTTCTGTGTTAGTTCCCAAATTAAGTTTTCTCTATATCTAGCTATTCTTTTTTTTTTTTTAACTTAAATTTATTTAGTTTTACTCACACAAATAGACAAGACATTTTACATACATTAACGTATCTAAACAGACATTCCCATATGGCATACATGGAAGGAAAAAAATAAAAAGTGGATATCTGCAGTAGATATTGATTACAATTAATCACAAATGAAACATGAATGACAAACAAAAACAAAACATACATGTATGTGACCACTTCTGAACGCTTATTGCATTAAAAGGTTAATCATGGGACTCCATCTCTTTGTAAATAGCTCTCCCTGAATTATAAGTACCTAAGTAATTTGCTCCATCTGATAGATTTCTCTCACTTTCTTAATCCAAATGTTAGATGTGGGAGGTTCAGGTTTCAACCGCTTGATAGTGATGCATTTAGTGGCTGCTGTTAGTAAAATTCGAAAGAGGCATTTTCGGTTATTTCCCTCTAAACTTTCTGGGATTACACCTAAAATAGCAGACTTTAAATCTCTAGAAAATGTTTGATTGAAAACTGTGTTCAGAGCGGCAAATATATCATCCCAGAATGGTCTGATTTTAGAACGCGTCCAGAATATGTGGGTATGGTTCCCCAAGTGAGCCCCACAGTTTCGCCAACAGGTATTAGAGTTCATTTCTGAAATTAAGTCCGGTGTCCTGAAAAATCTTGTGACAACTTTCCATTTGAACTCTCTCCATGAACTAGAATTAGTGACCACATGGGCTTCGGAGCATCTGTCTGCACGCACCTCATCTGGTATGTGTGTGTTGATTTCCAATTCCCATCGACATTTTATGTTAGAGGCGTCATTAATTGTAAAATTTGAAAGTGCTTGGCTATCTAACCTTTATTAAGTGATTTATCACCATTCATTATGATGTCATCTTCTGTACTTTGTATTTTTACCCCGCCCCCCAAAGAGGAGGCAAGGGGTATTGGTATTGTATTTGGGTCCGTTTGTTTGTTTGTTGTTAACACTCTAGCAGCAAAACTATTAGTTGAATTCATACCAAACTGGGTTTATAGATTGCCAGTGATCCAGAATAGATGTGGTTACATTTTGGGAACAGTAGGTCAAAGTTCAAATTTTTAGCAATTTTTAAAGTCTTATTATTCTCCCATTTACTTATAATGGGCGGCATTAAAAACATCAATTTTCTTGCCACATATATAGAGGCAATTGATACGCCGACATCGCCACATCCATACACATGACGACATCAGCTGGATCGATGCCAAAATAAGATACAATATGTGCGAGGGGCGGAGTTTGTTGTGCCTGGAACCACTTGTTTTGTATTTAATTCACCGATCATGTAGACGTTCATAAAAGCTGAGGGTTATGTATCAAAAACTGAGGAAGCTGCAAGAAAAAGTCAGTTTTTCAGTAAAATATATCATTGACTGAACATAAAACAAGCATCTCCACCCACTGTCAGTGATCCAACTCTACTGGTTTTACTGGCGAATCAATGTTGTAGAAGATGACGGTGTTTCCACGGTAACTACGGAGCCTCTGAACGTCCAGATGGATCATATCTGATGACCGTGAAAAGACGACAAACTGCTTTTTACGCCAATTATTTACATGGATTGACAGGATTAATGGATCAGCGGGTATTAAACAGTTTTTATCAGTAGATGCTTTTGGTTGGTGATGGATGTTTGGGTCTTTATGAGCTAATTTAGTCTCTAAGGCGATCATTCCCTTTTGTTTCCTCCTCATTTCTGATTTATTTTGTGCACCGCACCTCAATATGACATGTGATCTGTTGTCTATGATTTGGAGGTTTTTGTTGAAATGCACAGGCTGATGTATCAGTGATTTACAACAGGAACTAACATGTGGAATATCGTTCAAGATGAACAACAGTAAATGTCACCAAACGTCACCGTACGCACATGTAGAGTTAAGAGAAAACATCTGCGCTTTCCGTCATTTCTGCATCTGTCATATCCGGTCTTATCACAAACAGGATATACTGTGTTTTGGCCCACTTTGTCATTTTGCAAACAAGACAGAAATGCAGATACTTGGCAGAGTTTTTGAAGGAACACGCCATAAAAAATAATATTTGACCTCCTACTGTTTTCCATTGTGTTTTGGATTAATGCTTCTTATTTTAACCTTTAAAGACTTACAGCTATTTTAGTGGTGACTTCTCTACCTTTACACTTGTCACCATTTATTTTATCCTCCTGAGACCCAGGAAAGTAAATGTTTTGGTTTTTTGTACATTTAATAATTGTCCTGACTGGAAAAAGCATGATGCAACAGTTTTTCAGACACAATTTTAATTTTAATTACATTTTTGTATGGAATGTCCTTTGCAGTGGACAGTTTTGTTTTTTTTTAAGTAAAGCTGTGAAATTCTTGTCCTCTACAGTGGACAAAAATACATTGCTGAAAATCAGGCATTTTATTATATTTAATTTACTGGTCATGTAGGTAGACAGACATATTCTCCTATTTAGAAGTTGATTATTTCCTTTTTTTTTCACAAGTATTTTTACTGAGTGTCCTTCAAACTTCTAAATCAAAGCAATATATAAAATAAGAATGATACACTCTTTTTTTGTAAATATAAATAAACAGATGAACAAAATAACACACAGGGCATTTCAAATATAAAAAAATAAAACACAAAAGTACTGATGAAAATGAGCGTGCTTATATAGATAACATACACAAATAAATACATGAATAAAATAAAAATGATAATAACTTATAAATAAATAATACATTAAAAAATATATATGTATAATATTTATATTTTTCAGTGAAAATCTAATATTTTCCTTCTAGTTAATTTACAGGCCGTACAGAAGTTCATAAAAATTCATAGTACATTCAAACATTGTTATGTAAAAAAACAGAGAAAATGGAAGAAAAACAGACTTTTTCAGCTAAATACATCAAAAAATACGTGTCTACAGGACTATACCTTTGGTTTTGCCGGTGAATCAGCGCTGCAGAAAACAATAGTGTTTCCATGTTCACTATGACCCTCCGAATGTCAAAATAAGATATAACTGATGCGGCTGAAAAGCGGAGAAACTGCATTTTACTCAGATTGAGTTGAAAAGTTCTTCAGTATTTTAGATCAGTAGATGAATTGGTTCATTGTCTGTTTAGGTCTTCGGGGGGTTATTAAGGCTAAAACATTTCTTTAAAGTCTTTAAAAAGCATGCAGAAAAAGCAAGTAATTTAAAAGTTAAAAAAAAAACAGAAAAATGAAGTGAATTTTTCAACATAATATATCATTAACTGAGTGAAAAACAAATGTCTACAACCACCGTCATTTGTCAAACTCCACGGGTTTTACTGGTGAATCAATGTTGTAGAAGATGACGGCGTTTCCACGGTAACTACAGAGCCTCTGAACGTCCAAATGGGTCATATCTGATGACTAGGAAAAGCTAAGAAACTGCATTTTGCCTGAATTATTTCAATACATTGATAGAATTAATGGTTCAGACATTATTAAACATCTTAGATCAGCAGATACGTCCTTATAACCTTAACCCTAATAAGTGAGGTATTGTGTTCGGACGTGTCCCTAAACAGAAAAACGCCCTTCATATCCTGGTTTTGCTCATTAAAGTCTCCACATGAGTATTTTGAATGTGTGCGTGCACCTCCTCAAA
The DNA here is from genome assembly GCA_037367295.1 of Apogon hyalosoma. Taxonomy (NCBI): domain Eukaryota; kingdom Metazoa; phylum Chordata; class Actinopteri; order Kurtiformes; family Apogonidae; genus Apogon; species Apogon hyalosoma. The sequence continues at coordinate 32,401,928 of JAPQRP010000016.1, read as the reverse complement.
CACAAAGACCACTTGTTCTGTTGTTTTTACTCCACCACTGTGGGCCTCTCTCCTATCGTTCCTGTTCTCCATCACATCAATCTGGCTTTTCCACGGCACCGGAGGGAACGCAGCTTCCCTTCAAATGATAATGAAACAACTCCGAAGGCCGCTGTCCGCAAAACTGCGCCTCAAGTTAAAACGGGAGGGAACGGCGTAAAGGAAACCAGCGCAAACCTCCGCTGATGAAAACTGATTAACCCATTAAATAAAGACCCGCTTCTACTTTTGTGGCAGTTCCCAAATGAATTTTTCTCAAAATTTAACCTTTTTTAAGTGATTTATAACCATTTATTGTCATATTATCCTCTGCATTTTGCATAATTCAGTGTAAATCATGTATTTTCCCCTATATTTAAGCTGATCGTGTAAACGCTCACACTGAGCCTAATGGCGTTTTGCACTTTTTGAGCGCTACAATCTGCCACTTCACTGCTAAGTGTCACTAAATACTACACCCACTGACCCTTTAAGTGTCAGCAAACACTCACCAACTGTTATGTTCCCCAGGAGAGGACCCATTACACTAAATTCACAATAACAAATGGCAGTTAACCCATTAAGACCCAGGTGGTGCTTTTGTGGCAGCTCCCAAATTAATTTCTCTCTATATTTAACCTTTTCTTAAGTGATTTGTCACCATTTATTGTAATGTTATCCTCTTTAGTTTGCGCTTTTTCAGCAAAAATCCTGTATTTTCCCATATTTAATTCACTAATCATGTAGATGTTCATTAAAGCTCAGAGTCAGTTCAAAGGTTATCATATCAAAACAGAGAAAACTGAAGAAAAGCGTGACTTTTTCAGCAAATCTATCATTCACTGAACATAAACCCGGCGTCTCCGTCCACTGTTACTGATCCAGCTCCGTGGGTTTTACTGGTGAATCAGTGTTGTAGAAGATGACGGTGTTTCCACGTTCATGTTCACAGTGCAGATATTTTGCAAACCTGGTATTTTTCCTCAACATTTGGACCTCTCGTCCACACATAAATACAATTTCAGCAACAATTCCCAGAGTTCAGATTATTAAAACTCTGGTTCGTGTGTATCCATGTGGACATAAGGATTCATGCACTTCTACTGTTGTAAAGAACATGCACCTGAAACATGAAACTCAGGTCATGTAGGTGGAGTAGATGAAGGTCAGTATTCACACATTTGGGAGATGGATACATGTACTTAACCCATAGAGACCCACTGCTACTTTTGTGTCAGTTCCCAAATGAATTTTTCACTAGATTTAACCTTTTTTAAGTGCGTTATTTCCATTTATTCTAATATTATCCTCTACATTTTTACATTTTTTTGTGTTAAAATCAAGTATTTTCCTATATTTAACACTATAACGCCAAACATATCATATTTGATACATGAGTTTTGAAGCCCTCCACATGATCAGTGTGTTTTTTTTTGTTAGATACATGCAGTACACAGATAATCCACCAGGGGGGAGGAATTCGTTCACCAGAGGCCTTTCCAGTGACACTACAAGACTGTCATTAATGAGGAAGGAGGCAGAGCTTTGACAAATTTAAAAAGGAATTACCAATTTATTAGACATGTTTGTGTTAGATTATGTTTTTATTTGTTCAGAAATAATAATATTTGAGCACTGAGACCCGATGTATCAAATATGATACAAAATTGAAACTCATACATGGAAATTGATTTTTTTTGGTTGTTCAGAAGAACCAATAAAGGCTCCGGTTTCAAAGAACTGGAATTTTCTGTCAGTGATTTAATGGTTCAGGCTTTACGGGGTTAATTTACTGATCATGTAGCTGCTCATAAAAGCTCAGGTTAAAGTTGAGGTTTATTAAATCAAAAACTGAGAAAACTGAAGAAAAACTGACTTTTTCAGCAAAATCTCTCATTAACTGAACATAAACCCAGCGTGTCCATCCACTGTCATTGATCCAACTCCATGGGTTTTACTGGTGAATCAATGTTGTAGAAGATGACGGTGTTGCCACGGTAACTACGGAGCCTCTGAACATCCAAACAGGTCGTATGCGATGACCATGAAAAGACGACAAACTGCATTTTACACCAATTACTTGCATGTATCGATAGAAATAGTGGATCAACAGGTATTAGATATTGTAGATCAGTAGATGCTTTTGCTCACCGGTGGCTCTTTGGGTTTTTATGGGTTAAAGCGATTCTAATCTCCTTTGTGTGTTTCCCTTTTCTTGTACGAATCGAGTGTCCAACAATCACAATCAAAGCGTCACTGTGTTATGGATTACAGCGGTTTCACCCAGGTCCAGGTCCCTCCTCTGGGACTTCATAAAGCTCCTGAATTCCAGCCAGACTCTCATTAGGCCCACACATCCCTTTGCCCTCTATCTGACAGCATTTGGCAAGCAACTTAAGAGTGTGTGTGCGTGTGTGTGTGCTGAATGTCTAGATTTGTGAAGCTAAACTGTATACACATCACATCTTAGCGTTGACAACACACAAACAAAGACAGAGCGCGGCGCAGAGGATGATTTACAGCAGCGAGGACAGCGCTTGTGTCAAACACGTCGGATTAGAAGCACAATTCGGCAAAATTCTGATGCTAATTATTTATTTACAACCGCTAGGAGCATGTATGCAACACGGTGAAACAATGAGATGAAAGATGCAGGGAGGCAGGAGGACGAGGCGCCATTTATGATTACATTCCCAGACTAAAGAACAGACGGTTTTCCACCGCTACAAGTTGATTATTATGGTTTTTACAGTTATTCTACCCAATTTACTGTTAAATGCTTTTACCGCTGCATCATCCCGACCTGCTAAAACTATTCAGTCTCAAAGCGCATGTCAATAACGTTCACTATTATGTGAATCGAGCTAAAAGTACTGACGCCAGATCATCGGCCAAAACTGATTTACATCAACAGACAAAACATATAAAAACGCGCCGTTCACATTAATATGAAATATTATCATGATACAAATGTTCACGTCAGTTTTGGTCAATAATCATCGCAATAAATGTCAAATTAATTGCTTCTGTCAAAGTGTAAAGGCTGATTTTTCTCCCTCGGTGGAAGTTAAAGAAACCAGATGGTTACGTGTGGTTTCAAATGATAATTTATGGTCAGAACATGACAAATATTTCAGAAAGTTAAGTTAGAAGACTTCCAACAATAATAGTGATAAAAGCAAAACAAGCCTAGATGCCGCTTTGAATGCAAATACTAAAATAAACTGTAAAGATGCAATAAAATGTTTATTGTAATGACATTTATTATTCATTTGTCATGATGGTTTTGTTGCCCAGCCCCCTGTTGGCGATGAAATACCTCCATTCAATGTGTCCCAATAGTCAATTCATAAAAAGAATAAAGAAATGCATATGTTATCATTTTCTTCATTAAGTGTGATTGATTGTTTGGTCCATATAATGGCAGAAAATTAAAA
>JAPQRP010000016.1:32293894-32310444 GCA_037367295.1 Apogon hyalosoma | reverse complement strand
CTATCTATCTATCTATCTATCTATCTATCTATCTATCTATCTATCTATCTATCCATCTATCCATCTATCCATCTATCTGTCTATCTGTCTGTCTCTGTCCATCCATCCATCCATCCATCCATCCATCTATATTCAGGTGTTCACAATGAAAAAAAAAAAAAAACAACAACATGTGGACACTCGCCAAGCTTTGGCATTTAGACTACCGGTGTGTTTTACATCAAATGAGTTAAGAACTGTACAATAAAAGTAACATGTGAACAAAGATTTGCACACTCATGCATCCCTGCACACACACACACACACACACACACACAGAAACACAATAAAGTCCCCATGAAAGCAGCGCTGAGATCTAAGGAGACCTAACCAAGTTTGACAGTCAACAGCCCTATTAAAGCAGGCCTTGCTGCACACAAACGCAGCAGTAATTGTAAATGTCAGGTAGAATTAACACAAAAATAAATAGCTTTACTTCCCTTATGTGAATATACAGGAGTGGGAGAGAGGAGGAAACATTACAGCAGTGCCTTAACCCTTTATCGGGCAAGTGGCTATTTTTGGTAATTTCCACATACATTACAAGACAGTGACAGCAACAGTTACAGTGAAGACAATCCCAGGGCCAGTGGGGTGTACAGGGTCTGGAAGGTCCACCTCTGCGTGAACAGTGAGTGGACCTGCTTTGTTAGGTACCATGAAGTAATGGGACTAATGTCAGTGTCATCAGTAGGCCTATCTTTTAGCAGTCCAGAGGAACAGAGCAGAGCAGAGGCAAAATGTCCAGGTGCAGACCACAGTGCATTTTATTTCTACTTAACCCAAAGACAGAAAAACATTTTCAAAAGGGAAAGCGAAAAGCGTTTAAAATGTACAAAATGTGCAAAAAGGGGTCATCTTGGTTCAGTACAGGCAGTATTTTCCTTAAACAATGGAGAAAAGCAGCCTTTTATAGGCTGGCCTATCCACTAGCCTCTACTATGCTGGAGCGCAGGTCAGTTTACTTCCCCTGGCATTAATTATTTAAAACTACCAATTTCTAAACAGTACCGTGATTAACTACATTTCACAAACTCATAGAAAAAAAAATTATATTCAGTTAACAGTGAGAAATTTAAAATATCAATAAAATGTGGCGGTCCCGTCAGTTAAAACACCCCTGCTACTCCACTCACAATGGTCCCTCCCGTAACCTTCTTAAGGTGCTCTGGCTGCCTGAGGACTCTTTTAACTGGAACACCTGGGACCAGACAAAAGAGACAAAGGGAAGTTCAATTTCCACCCACACACACACCGTTTACCTTTAGTTCTGCTTATATATACTTTCTTTTTTTTTTCCAGGTTTACACCTTCCAAGAGCAAGACACAACAAATAAACATTTTGAAAAAAATTCTAAAACGTAAGAGTCTTGTTATATCCGCCAGTAACACACTAAGGTTAATTTTTTGAATTTGTATGAGTGGCCTATGAAGGGTTAAGACCCCAGTGAGTCATCAGGCAGATACATACTGTAATACACAGGTGTAAACATAAGGCCCGTGGGCCTAAACAGGCCTGCTGAAGGATCCGATCTGGCCCGTGGGATGAATCTGTGAAATGCAAAAATTACACTGAAGATATTAACAATCAAGGATGTTAAAACCATTTAGTTCAGGTTCCACATACAGAACAGTTTAGTCTAAAGTGGATCAGAGTCATAAAATACTATCACAGTAACCTATAAATAATGACAACTCCAAATTTTTGTCTTTGTTTTAGTATAAAAAGTTAAATTACATGAACATGTTTATGTTTCGAAACAAATATGAACAAATATGAACAACCTGAAATGTCTTCAGAGAACTGTGTAATTGTACCTATATTTTTCCTGTTACTAAATGTTTTGTGTATTTGTAGATCCGGTGTGATCTGTAAGTTGTGTTTTACATGTGTAAATGATAAACAGAAGCATGAAATTGTTAAAATTGCACTTGTATTTCTTAAGATGTTTCAGGTTATTATTCATGTTATTCACATTTGTAATGAAACTTTCATAATGTCATTTAACTTTTTTCCATGGTCCGGCCCTTTTCAGGTCATATTGGTTTGAATGTGGAACTGAACTAAAATGACTTTAACACGCCTGCTGTAATGTGTATTCTGTCGAATTTTAATCTTAAAGGGAATATGATCCACGCTCAGATGCATCAAATTATATATTGTAACTGTAAAAACAGATTACCCATATGAACCATGTAACATTTATGGCTTTTCAACAGCGTACATTTACCGTGCTGTTATACGTGTATTTTTCCCTTATTCTCTTCCTCACTGTGATCGCATTGCAAATGAAATTACTCATGATGAAAGGTCTAACCCAGAGTTGGACTCTTCTTCTACATTCCAGCAGAAGTAGTGTGGTATGACGGACTGACAGATGGACTGACTGACGGACCGGTTGTCTGGGCGACAGATGGACTGTGGTAAAATCTGAACTGGATTATTTTGTGAAGAAAAAGAAACAGAGGCCGGAAAAGACTTTTATGTCTCCTCTGCTTACATGGAAACGCTCAAAAGAAAAGACAAATCAAGGAGAGACAGAAAAAGACAGCCAGACGATGTGATAGAAATGTTCTGAGTGGAAGCGGTGATGCATGCAGACGCTTCGGACTCACAAATGTCTGCATGCGCCATTTGTTGTTTTCTCTGTGTTATGTCTCAGTTGCCCAGAGCTCTGTTATTTATGTGTGGAAGCCCAGATCTGGTGTTGTATTCACTGGCTCGGTTAGGTCATGGTTCTTGGCCAGAGTCGAGTTCTAGTTTGGGTATGGATTAGTTTATAATTGTTCTAGGAGGAGCCAGTCTGCCCTTCATATTCAGCATTCAGAACCGAACACTTTCACTTACGCCTGAACTCAGATCAGCACAAAGAAACAAAAGCTACTGACAAAACAGCACATACTGTACACACTACATGAACACTTTTATCTTGAATGGTTTTTATTTAAAAGTGCGGTACGAGATCTTAGAAAAACTGTTCGAGCAAGCTGCGTTTTGAAAATACACACTTCAAAATTCCAAACCCCTTTCTTCAGACATCCCCCTGAAGCCACGCCTCCAAATTTTCACAGGTTGTTAGAAATCCCAAAATACAAAAAATAAATTTAATTGACTCGTACGGACCCAGTGTGACTTTTGTGACAGTTACCAAATGAATTTTTCTGTTTATTTAACCTTTCTTGAGTGATTTATGACCATTTATTACAATATTATCCTCTGGATTTTATATTTTTTCCAGTGGAAATCGTGTATTTTCCTATGTTTGATTGACCGATCAGCGTAAAGAGTAAAGTTCAAGGTTATTGTATCAAAACAGAAAAAAAACTGAAGAAATAGTGACTTTTTCAGTAAGATATAGTATTAACATAAACTCAGTGTGTCCATCCGCTGTCACTGATTCAACTCCATGGGTTTTACTGGTGAATCAATGCTGTAGAAGATGACAGTGTTTCCATGGTAACTACAGAGCCTCTGAATGTCCAAATGGGTCATATCTGATGACCATGAAAAGATGACAAACTGTATTTTACACCAATTATTTACATGTATTGACAGAATTAGTGGATCAACAGTTTAGATCAATAGATGCTTTTGGCCGACGGTGGATGTTTGGATCTTTATGGGTTAAATTAAATTAAATTAAATTAAATAGCAGGTCTGTTTACCTCATATTCAAAATTACAATGCTATGCTATATGAAACATTACAAATAAACTGACAACACACACTCTTTTTTCATGCAGTTAATCCTTTACATCCTGTACATACATGTATTCACATAATCACTTATTGTTATTGTGTCGTTGCTCCAAAAAACATTAAATCATTTGTATTGTTTATTCACATCTTTTTTTTTTTTAATTTTCATTACAGTTCAAAGATAAGTATTTGAACATTGAAGTACAATGTAAAAACATGTCAAATATAGTAAAAAATTATTATTCCAATATTATTACTTTATATTATCATCAAAGTGTTTTTAATCAACAGCACCATATGAGGTTTTGTCTCTTTAGATCATAAAGTCTGTATCTTTGTGTGAGAAGTGGATCAGTGCACAATAGTCAGTGTCATGATTTATTAAAATAAAAAATGAAATCAATAAGCTTTTTTTATCTGTGGTCTGAATCTGTGACTGTGAATGAAATTGATCCTGACAGCCTATATTCACATAGATTATTGAACTGTATTCAACAATGCATCAGTCCAGGCTTGAATATGTGGGACACTGTTGTCCCGTCAGTCACAGAAAATCTACTTTTTAACAACAGTAAATGCAGCACATATCGGTGTCTTATGTTTCTGATTATGCAGCCTGGACAGAATCCCAAAAACAAAGCTTTGTCACAGCACAGATTCTCTGAAAAACCTCAATCCACAACAACACATTTCCAAATCAAATGAAGGTAAGACCCATTATTAGATGCACATTTCCAACATTTACTGTTCAGCCTTAACCCCGCCCCCCCCATTCGACAGAGACGTGAAGTCCCGCCCCTTGTGGGTGTGCCTCACATTGGGAAAAAACTGTATTAGAGTCAATGGTGAGAGGCAAGTAAAGTTTAGATCCTGTTCAAACTGTTCCATCAGTTACACACATGTCAAAAACCTGTTACATCACAGTACATTGCTATTTCTAATCAAGACAATTGTTTAATCTAAAAAAAAACCAAAAAAAAAAACCCTAAATTTAATTTTTGTTACTTTACTGTTCTTTACTTAACAATAAGAAGAAAGAAAGAAACAAACAAAGAAACAAAGAAACAAGGAAAGAGAAACAAAAACAAACAAAAAAAACCCCAAACTTTATGTCACTTTATTGTCCTTTACTTAAAAATGAAAAGAAAGAAAGAAAGCAAGGAAGAAAGAAAGAGAAAAAAAGACGGAAAGAAACAAGGAAAGAGGCAAACAAAAACAAACAAAAACAAACTTTTTGTCACTTTACTGTCCTTTACTTAACAATAAGAAAGAAAGAAAGAAAGAAAGACAGTTCGGAGTTTTTTTCTTCAAAGGTTGTGGACCCACCTGAGGGTCGACTCATTCCTGACAAACGCAGCAGCTGCTCGGCGGTCAGTATCATCCTGCAGAACTCAGCTGTTTAAGTCAAACGTGGCATTAACATGTGGCCTTGCATTTCACTGAGGTCACGCTGAGAGAGAAGGCATGAAAAATGCTAGAAACACCAGTAGTCAAAGAGGGACCTTGTCAGAAATGTATCGGTGCGTCCCTGATCCTCGACCCCAATCATAAAACTCAGACACAGAGGAAACCCGGCGGTAAATCAGCCTGTCGCTGACTCTCACACACCGGTTTGATCCTGCTGATATATGGCTTTAATATGTGGATGGAAGGATGGAGAAGATAAGAGAGCGGCAACAGAGGGGCAGACAAAGAGAAATAATCAGGAGTGGAGTGGAACTTCAGTGTGGAAGTGTGTGTGAAGTCAGTAAAAGACAACAATGAGCCACTGTGAACAGACTTCACACCCTTGGCACTGATGATAATAGTCCAGTCAAATTAACTCTTTGTGTTTCTTGGGGAAGTTTTAATGTTTGGCAAATACAGTGAAAATAGAGGTGAGAGACGAGGGTGTGCGGAGGAAAAGTGGAAGGGAAGCAAAATATGAAGGAAAGGGATCAAAAGTAAGAAGAAAAGAGTTCAAGGCAGATTCCAAAAGTATATAAAATGGATTCAATTCAAGTGTTTTTCTTGTCATTGTTATTTATTTATTTATTTGCTTAATTGCTTTTTTATTTATTTTTCATATAATTTTAATTTTGTTGTCATTGTCTTTTAAATCACTTTTAAAACCTTTTTATTTTCACTTAATTTCGCTCAGTGTCGAAACCATTTGCATCACCACTCAAATTGTTTAAGGTGTTCTACTTCTTAGATTTCTGAAATATTGATCCCATTCTTGCCATAAATAACCATCTGGTTTCTTCAACTCTCACTCAGGAAGAAAAATCAGTCTTTAAACTTGAAATAAATACTGATTTGACTTTTAGTTCAGGGGTCCAATTTGATGTCAAATGGACCGGGCCAGTAAAATAATAGAAAAATAGTCAATAAATAATGAAAGCTCCATTTATTAACTTTTCTTTTAATAAAAAAAAAAAAAAAAAAAAAAAAACGGGGGTAGGGTTAGAGTTAGGGTAAGAGGTAGAGGTAGGGTTAGTGTTTGCAGTAGGCTTGGGGTTAGGGGTTGGGGTAGGGTTAGGGGTATGAGTAAGGGTAGGGTTAGAGTTAGGGGTAGGGTCAGGGTTTGGGTTAGGGTTGGTGTAGGGGTAGGGTTAGGTTAGGGGTAGGGTTAGTTATAGTATTAGCGGTTGGGTAAGGAGTTAAGGGGTCGGGGTACGCGTAGGGTTAGGGGTAGGGTTAGGTTTAAGGTTAGGGTTTGCAGTTACAGATATGTAAACCGGAGATCTTGGCTGAAAGTGACACGCGATCAAATGGCGTTGAATAACACGCAAAAGGATGAAAATGCCTATGTACGTCAAATGCCATAAGAACTGCCTTGACATACAGCGCGATTTCATGAGATCAGTCTGCTTTGAACACCGTTCCTTACATTAGTACCATTACTTCACGGTACCGAACAAAGCAGGTCCACTCAGTGTTCATGCAGAGGTGGACCTTACAGACCCTGGAGACCACATTGGACCCGAGATTATCGCCTCACTGTCCTTTTAAACTTTTACCGTCACCGTCTAGTAACGTAATGCTGAAATTACCAAATGTAGTCACTTGCCCGATAAAGGGTTAAGGAGCGGAGAAAGTGACCAAGGTGACGTAGAGACAGAAAGCGAGAGCGAGAGGCGGAGATGACAAAGTGCTGACATCACAAAGCCGACAGTCCTTCCACATCACTCAGCCTTCGTGGAAAATCGATCCCCCCTGGTCTGGACGGGGGTGTCAATAGCAGCCACGCAGACCCAGGCCCACAGGTCCGCAGCCGCGCTCAGCCTAGTAACATGAACACGCACGGTGGTAAAAGCAGCAGCTCTTCAGCAGCCGTTCCATTCGCTCTGATCTGTGTCTAAAGCATGCTGGGACCGGCGCCACAGCAGGTTCTTAAAGACACAAAGTAATAAGCAAAGCACGTCGTTTTGTGGTAAATATGGATTAATAAGTAATGAACGCACGGGTGTGATACTAAAACCATGAAAACCCATCAGTTGTTTTCAATTAAAACGTCTGCTTTAGACAGAATCAAAATGATCAGTGTCTGTTTAGACTAAAACTGGGCTGCAGGTGTCTTATAGTCAGCAAATAGACAAAAAAAAAAAATCACATAAGAAGCTTTTAAATCATTTTCAATATTTGATGGATTCTGAGTTCTGATGTTGTTTTGGGGCTTGGTTTATTTGTGTGTTTTTATATTGATTTAAGAATTCAGGAAAAGTACTTCGGTCATCAAACGCCTACAAAAATGCTTGAAAACTGTGTTGTTGTTTTTTTAGGTTTTCAAACTAAATTTTAACTCTATAACACTAAAGGTATTAGGTTACATTAAATTCAATTGTTTTATTGTTATCAGGGGCCGAACGAGAAAAACAAGTGTCGTAATATCATTTTATATTGTAATAAATGTCTTTATTTGTCCTTTTAATTTTCCATACATCCTCATTTACATGTGTAAAATACTAAATTAATTAGTTTTTATTTGGTTTTACTCTGTTAGGACTTTAGTTTTAATTATTAAACATATTTTTTTTATTATTCTGTCCCTAGATTTCTGACATATTTGTCTTATTTTGACTATAAATAACCTTTTTAAATCAAAAGTAACCATTTATTTATTTATTTGATTACTTGTTTACGTCTGCTGTTTATTCATTTATTTATTTCTCATCTGTAGGGTTAATTTCGTACATATTTTCTGTCAAAACACATCTATAAAATATTTCGCTTCATTTCCACTTAATTTTTCTTAAATGCTGAAACTATTACTATCCTCACGGAATTTAAAAAAAAAAAAAAACTTCTACTTTTAGTTTTCTTAAATATTTATCACGTTCTGACCATAAATAACCATTTGTTTTCTTATTTTTGTTTTTTTCAGTTTTAATTCAAGATGAAACATTTGTCTGTAAATCTAAAATCAATTTTGATTCAACATTTAGTGTAATTATCAACAACTACTGACATGAACATATTGATCATGATAATATTCCAGATTAGCAGGATATATTGTGTTCGCATTAGTATAAGTCTAGTTCTTGCTGTCATTTCTCTGCCTTTTTTTTATTATTTTCATCCTTCCTCTTTAATTAGATTCTACTCGTCTCTGTAAATAAACAAAGACATATCGTATTTCTGACGGGACACTTGTTGTGACAGAAACAGTGTGAACACTACGAACTGACAGTCTCAAACTCCAGATCCAACCAGATATTTGGTTTTACTCATTATTGACTTTTGTTTTAATTATTGAAAATAGTTTATATTATTTTATCTCTAGATTCCTGTAATATTTGTCTTATTTTGACCATAAATAATCTTAATAATAAGTAAAAATCAGGTGCTTCACTAAGTATTTATTTCTTAATTTATTAGTTGATTACTTGTTCATGCTCTCCTTTTCATTCTGCTGTTTATCCATTTATTTATTTCTCATCTGTTGAGTTAATTTCATTCATATTTCCACTTAAAACACATCTATAAAAACCTTCTGTTCATTTTCACTTAAATGTTGAATCATGACGATCCTCAGTTAATTTTTTTTCCAGGGTTCTACCTGTAGTTTTCTTAGATATTTATCATGTTCTAACCATAAATAACTTTTTTTTTTCCCCAGCTCTCACTCTGTAAACTTAACATAAACATTGATTCAACATTTACGGTAATAACTGATCAACGACAACATATACTGATCACGATAATATTCCAGATTAGCAGAATATGTTGTGTTTGCATTAGTATAAGTCTAGTTCTTGCTGTCATTTCTCTGCCTTTTTATTATTTTCATCCTTCCTCTTTAATTAGATTCTACTCGTCTCTGTAAATAAAGACATGTTGTATTTCTGACGGGACATTTGTTAAAGTGACAGAAACAGTGTGAGCGCTGCGAACTCACAGTCTCACACTCCAGATCCGACCAGTTCGTCGGAGCCAACGAGTAACACTTGTGCATACAGGACTGTGGTGCAGACAGTATTATGACAGCTTAGTGCTCTGCTGTGCACGTGCGTTCGTCCAAGATCTTCTTTATGTGCGTCTGTCCGTGTTTCTGTGTGTTCTCAAATAATAAATACGTGCCATAATTCTCCTCTGTACGACTGCAGACAGATAAACAGGCTGTTACGAAGATACTGCGATTAACACGTGACCCCTGTGGCCTTTATTCCTGACCTTTGAACCCAGGAAGTGAGCTGATGGGGATGACATCCTCGCGGCGGACCGTAGGGGCAACTAAAGAGTACAATGCGCAACATGGCGTCAGGCCCCGTCAAAGCAGCTGCACACAGCTGGAGTCCGGTTTTTACCAGAAATGAAAAGGCAAGAGTGGGCAGATACAGGGAGTGGAATGATTTTCACTGGAAGGATAAAACTGTGGTCCTGCCCCCAGATTTTCCTCCTATGACGCATCACAAAGCAGGAATTTCAACAAAATTCAGAGGATGCAGTTGTTCACCAAGGTCAATAGTCCTCTGTCATTTAGTTAAATTAAGTCACAAACACAATAACCTATGATTTCCTCCTTTCTTTTTGTTTATGACAATAGTTAGTTTATTGTCTTTCATTTAAGGGACTGTCAGAATTTAAATAAAGGGGAAACTAATGCCAGGTTCTGCTTCTTTTTAGATCCCGCTCATCCATGTGTTTTGTCAAAATGTATACAGTGTTTTTCTTCATACTCCTGCACATAAACAAATGGACAAACGGGGGTCATCATATAATCTGACTTTATGAAGATTAAATAAAAAAGCAGCCAGTTTCAGAACGCACATCTGATTGAAAATGAAAGTAAGTACAGCTCTGTGGTTGATGATAATCAGCTAAATTAAACAAAAACAGCAAGAAGAAGATGAGGAAGAGGATGAGAAATTATGTAATTTAATGTTAGATTAGATTAGATTAAATAAACCTTCTTGATCCTATGGAAATTGACGTCCCAAAAGCAGCAAAACACCGAGCATACACGCAAGAAACACCACAAGAAAAAAGCAATACAATAACATAACTTAAAAAAAGAAAACTACAAAAAAAAACACTAATGCACATTGAACAGTACTAGCAGAAACAAGTGGCAAAGTAGTAGTAGCAATAATAATAATAATACCAATAATAATTATAATAAGTTGCTTATGTTATAATATCATATTATAGTATGCATGTATATCACAGATTAAAAGTATTAGTAGAATAGTTCATGTGTCAGAGGTTTGGAAGTAAAGAAGCACAAATAGTTGATCCCAACATGGATCCTATGAGGTTCAACACATAAGCAGTTTGTAGAAATGCAGAAGAAGATTTTGTTTTCAGTCTTCAAGTACATTTCATTTTACCTCATTTATTAAGATCCCCATTAGCAACTGAAACATCCTCTATCTACGATTCAGAGCCTTTTTTTTTACTGTCTTGAAAACAGAAGCTGAATCAACAGACGTGGCCAAAAGTTTTGGCAGCGACACAAATTGACTCTTTGCATAAATGTGTTTTATTTGCCAATAAAAATCACTGAAACCTAAAATGGCTTATAATAGCTCTTTAATGTACCTCAGAAATAAAACATTAAAAAAAAAAGTTTGAGTCATCAAATCTTGTGAAAACAAAATTTAATTGTCCAAAACTGCACTTCTTTTTTTTTTTTTTGTTTACAGTTATCTATCTGCACTTGTGCTGGAGTAAAGGATGTGTGGAGTTTTGTCACCTCAGTTTCTTGGACAAAGATTCTGACAAAATTGTGAATCAGTTTTTTTTTTTGAGAAAAATGCCATTTGATTCCATTCGCTCCTGTAGTCTCATAAACAGACACAAAACTCTGATATATTTAACTGTCCAGTGAATTCAATCCCTATTGATTCTTCATTTAATATCATAACTTAAGTTAAAGTTCATCTTGTAAAATTGGGAAATTAGTAAAATCAGATGCTTCTGAACCAGAACTGCAAATTTCAATAAAACAGGACAAAAGTTGGAGCACACCGATGATTTTAATGTCTTTTATGCCTCGTCCACACTAACGTGGACATTCTTCCGATGTTTCTTTACTCCACTTGTTCCTAAAACACAACATACTAAATATCTCCTTCCACATGACAATGCAAAATGACTATAAACTGGTACAAATGCACAGAAATAACATAGTTGCTGTTAATTGTCCAACCTGTGGAAACTGTGGATAAGACTGGACGTAACAGACTTTACTGTGTCATGAAGGTGAAGCAGCAACAACAACTTCAGTCATAAACTTAAGTGCTGCTTGGGGTCCATGGTAGTCTGGTCCGGTCTCCCATAGGGTATCCGTGCTGACCTCGACCTACTGCAGGTCATACACTGATTTATACGCCTGGATTTGATGTTTCAGGTGCGGCTTCATCGCAGTATTACACGTGTGACACCGTCATTTTCCAGTCTCTGGTTTGTGTGAATCCTCGTGGAACGGGAAAAGACAGTTGATAAAAATCGCCTTTTCAGTGTGGACATAACAAGAAATATTCATTTAGCCAAATATCTGTGTGAATACGGATGGGGCATAAATGGTACAAACAGACTAACAATCTGACAACGCTGTGTCCAGAGCAGTACTTCCAAATTGTAATCCATTACAGATTACTTGTTACTGTTATTTAAAAGTAATTCCTTGTCTCAGAATTGTAATGCGTTACATGACTCCTGTATTACTTTGGAGTTACATACAGACTCGTGCCCCCCCCCCAAAAAAATACAACAAATAGCAGAGCCTTGGGACGCATACATTTGCGCCTCAAAGTGCATGTGGACAGATAGCTCAGTAAGTAACGCTACGGTCTACGATGTTCGAATCCCAGCAGGAATGCTTGTATTTTTTCCAACATTTTACATGTTCAAACAGGGGGCGTGGCACCGAGGACGCCGGTAGATAAATCCGCAATCGATAAAGAATTCTAACTAGTCATAGGAACATTAGCTTACCTCGACGTTGCTGATCACAGGGATCATGCTAATGCTAACTAGCTTCTGTAAAGCAGGGTTAGGGTTAGTAATGAGCACTGTCTTCTGCCGTCTTCACCCACTGGCTGAACACCAACAGGAAATAGAACCTTACTGACGCACTTTTGATTCCTTAAGGCAGCGTATGGCGTTCATCACCAATTTTTCCTCAAATCTGTAAAACCTATCACGAATCCGTTAGTCTTTCTGTGATTACGCACCTGAATCACTTCCCTCACGGTGAACAACTTCGAAGTGTACTCCATCACAAGCAGTTCGTTTGTTTACATACCAAACCGATAAGTCACTCTGGGCTTTTTGGAAATTTTGTTGCCAAGTGCATTGTGGGAATGGGAATTTCACGCGGCCGCAGTATGGCCGCAGCAGCAACAAACATGTAAACCGCTTCATTGCTTCTTGCTGCTGCGGCTGCGTGGAATTTTGAAAAAGCCCGAGTGATGGTTTGGTTTTGGTTTGGTATGTAAACAACTAAACTGCTTGTGACGGAGTACACTTCGAAGTTGAGGGGAGTGATTCAGGTGAGTAATCGCAGAAAGACTAACGGATTCGTGATACTTAGGCTGTCACTCAAGTTTTACAGATTTGATGAAAAATTGCGAAAAATCTGCTTTAAAGTCTCACAATCTTGCTGTTGTGTCTTTTTTTTCATTTGAGCAATTGAATAATGGGTGAAAAGTGCGCTGTAATGCAAGCGCTATTGAACACGTACCAAGTAAAATATTACAGAAAATTTATTAGTAATGCCTTACACTACTGCATGACAGCAAAAAGTAATCTGTTACTGTAATGCATTACTTTTGTTACGCGTAACTCCCAACACTGGTCCAGAGTCAGAGTTAAACTTTGTCTTTTTGGAAGTGCATACAGATTTTTTTTTTTTAAAGACTTCATTTTTCAGTTTTCAAATAAGCATCTACATCACAACTGGACAGATGAGACCCATGAAAACGTATTTTATCTGAATGATGCTCCAGCTTTAAACGTACGTTGGAGCTCACAGTGGTATCGTGCTCGTGACGAGTGGGAGTTGTCAGGGCTCGGGAGGAAGGAGGAAAGTCATTTCGCGGAGCCGTGTTTTTGACGATTGCACATTACACTGGTTCAAAGTTAGAAATGAATTTTACACGTCATGACTTAGTTTTCTCATTATCATTACCCTTCAAGTGGAACCATGCAGTCTGCACCTGAAGCAGCTAAGGGGGCAGATTTTAACAGCGCGCTGCCAAACAAGATGATGAATGGAGCTGGTTAATCTTCTCTCAGTTGTTATCATATGTCTTTGTTTGAGGAGATTCTTATCGACTATACAGAACTGACACTGGCAGCACAATTCCAGCACACCTGCCTGGCTTTTATCCCCCCTGACTTTATCTCCCCACATCTCCCCACTTACGACCTCCCTTTGTCTTTCCCCTCCACCCCAGCGGCTTCCATCCAATAGAGGTTTTAGATAAAAACAGGACTCAATCGGTGGCGTTGTCAAGCATACTGTGTTCATTGTTTCCTGACTCGGGGAGGGAAATGTCCTGTTTTTCCTGCATGCACATCTGCCTGGGAACATCTGGATAGTGTCAGCTTTTCAACATCGAGCAGAGCGGCCATCACTCTTTCCCCTCTATGACACATCTCATCTCCTCCCAGCCAGTAAAAGAAGAGAAAACGCAGATCTTCCACATTAAAATCACGCAACAAATCGACTTTAACCAGGCATAATCAGAAACAAAATGCTTTACTACATGTGCCTGGAGGAAACGAGGAGGTGGTGGTGGTTGAAGTGGAAGCTGGTAAACAGATGTGGACGGGATTATGGACAAAGTGTTAAAGGTCCAGGATGCAGTGGTCAAGTGAAAGATGGTGTGGAATGTGGCTTGTGACACCTTCATCACTGGACAAAATGACAGATATTGTTATTAAATGGGTGCTTCTATAAAAATGGGCTCATTTTGGTACCTGGCACTGTTTAGTACTCTTTAGACCCAATAATAAAAGAGAAATTTAGACATATTTCCCCCCAGGATGTACCTAATGATGACCACAGATAAACGCAAAAAAAAAAAAATTACACTCTTGCTCTGAGCCATCCCAAAATGAACGAATTTTTAATAAAATATTGGGACCAAAAATTGGACAGGAAAAGCTACGTCAGTGCATTTGATCTGAAAACACGGCTGTAAATAGTCTTATGTACCGCAATAAATAAAGACATTGTGTTAAATTTGACGACCCTAGTGGCTTTTCTAATCCAGACATGCAGGTTTTTCATGAATCTCAGTCTCATTCCAGGTTTTGTGTGTAACCTATCGTGTCCACTGGCGTTACATGCGGAACCTGCCCATTTAAACACAAACAAATCATGAGTGATTTGCAACAGCGGTCATTTTTGTGGAACACTCTGTCTTGCATAATTACAGTCGCGTAAAAAAATATTAGACCATCAAAAGTAATCAAAAACAACGGTTTTGCAACAAGTCCTAACTCCTGTGTGTATCATGTGACTAAAACAGACAAATCAAAGACAAATCAAGGGCCTACAATAATGAAAATTTGACATTTTGTTTAATTTATTTATAAATATATTACTACCATTACTTATACTATTCATAACCTTGATAATACAAGCTGTAATATAAAATAATCATTTTGGACATATTACTAAATATGGTGAAAAAGTGCTCCAGATACTTACTGAGGTCCATCTAAATGTTCCCTGAGACGTTTTGAGGTGTTTCAACCCTTTATTCCAACATGTGTCAGCGCCCTTTGGTGGCTAAGTGGTAAGGCTATATATGTGCTCCAAAAATGGTCATTTTGGACATATTACCAAATATGGTGAAAAAGTGCTCTACATACGTATTGAGGTCCATCTAAATGTTCCCTGAGATGTTCTGAGGTGTTTCAACCCTTTGTTCCAACATTCATCAACACCCTTTGGTGACTGAGTGGTAAGCCTATAGTAGGTGCTCCAAAAGTGATAATTTTGGACATATTACCAAATATGGTTAAAAAGTATATTAGATGGTTACTAAGGTCCATCTAAATGTTCCCTGAGATGTTTTGAGGTGTTTCAACCCTTTATTCCAACATTCAGCAGCGCCCTTTTTGTGGCCAAGTGGTAAGTTTACAGTATGTGCTCCAAAAATGGTCGTTTTGGACATATTACCAAATATGCTTAAAAAGTATTCTAGATACTTACCAAGGTCCATCTAAATGTTCCCTGAGGTGTTTCAAGTTGTTCTCAAGCTCTCCTTCCAAAGTTCATCAACACCCTTTGGTGGCCAAGTGTTAAGGCTATAGTATTTGCTCCAAAAATTATCATTTTGGACATGTTACCAAATATATTGAAAAAGTGCTCTACATACCTATTGAGGTCCATCTAAATGTTCCCTGAGATGTTTTTGGGTGTTTCAACCCATTATTCCAACATTCGTCAGCTCCTTTTGGTGGCCGAGTGGTAAGGTTTAGTAGGTGATTCAAAAATGGTCATTTTGGACATGTTACCAAATATGGTGAAGTGCTCCAGATACTTACTAAGGTCCATGTCGATGTTCCCTCAGTTGTTTCAATCCTTCTTTTCAAGTGGTAAAGCTGTACTATGCTTGAAAATGATAACTTTGGACACATCAAAAATGATTAAAAGTACTTTAGATCAGTAAGAGAGTCCATCTTATTGTTC
The DNA here is from genome assembly GCA_037367295.1 of Apogon hyalosoma. Taxonomy (NCBI): domain Eukaryota; kingdom Metazoa; phylum Chordata; class Actinopteri; order Kurtiformes; family Apogonidae; genus Apogon; species Apogon hyalosoma. Next base: position 32,294,572 of record JAPQRP010000016.1, on the reverse strand, counting down.
CCTGATGTGTTTGCGGGGTTTCAACCCTCCACTCCAACATTTATCAGTCCCCTTTGGTGGCCAAGAAGTAAGACTACACTACGCATCTGAAAAATAGTCATTTGGCACAATACCAAAGTAGTTTAGAAAGTGTTGTAGATAATCACTGAGGTTTAGTAAACTCTTGTTTTTTGTTCGTCCAGAGTCATAACTCTGAACGCTCCCTGATGTTGGAGACCTTATGGTCTGTGGATAACCTGTATCTGAGGCCTGTGTTTCTGTTTCCATTTTGCCCTGTGAACCCTGTGATCTGAAACACCTGTCTCATACACTATATATGTCACTCAGATGCTTGCTGTCTTTTATCCTAAAAAATGCGAGATGTGCCAAAACCTTGATCTATAGAATTTTAAATAAAAAAAAGATGACATCTGAGTTATGAGTGTTTGACATCAACCGCACATCCTTTCAACATATGGAAGTAAGGTTAAAGTAGAAAAAAATGACATTATTACTTGCTGGTCTGCAGAAATGATAGGAACTTTCTTTTTTTTGCCATGGGAGTTGGACTCATTCATCTACTGCCCTGGCATGCACACCTTTATTTAAGTCCAACAGAAACTCTACATTTTTATTATTTTTTTCTCCTATTTATGAAGACACAGCTAGTTTAGAGATTTGTCTACTCACCTTATATAT
>JAPQRP010000016.1:32274055-32292692 GCA_037367295.1 Apogon hyalosoma | reverse complement strand
TATATGTATTTTTTTTTTTTTTTTTTAATTAAAAAAAAGCACACAAATATGCTCAACTACAGATGCTATTGGAACAGATGCTTCTTAAGCTCTCTGTTGTCATCATTACTGTCACTATATCATAATCAGACAATAAAATAAAAACACGGGACCAGGTCTGTCATCATCCATTTTTTTGGAAAATATTTTGCGAATATTTATTATAAAAATATAAATGTTTCCACTACAAATCATTTTACATTAGTAGACAAGGCCATCTACATTTGCACACATAAACTCTCACACAGACACGCGGGTCAGTCTTGAGACAGAAAATGAGGGATCTGGATATACGATGAATAACAGTATTGCTCTCTCGGATGTTGCAGTTTTATAAAGTAAGTAAAAAAAAAAAAAAAAAACAAACAAAAAAAAAAAACACAGATTACACTGACACATAATTTACTGTATGCTACAAAACACATCAACATTGCTCTTTATAATGTTAACAAATAAATAATAATGTAATTATAATTGCCTTTTTATTGTAGAAAAGAAAAACAGAGCTGACAAATATAATTCAAAATAAGATAAAATATAATACAGATGATTTTTGTCTCTTTTTTAATTAAAAATGTTGCACAATTTTTTATTTATTCTTTTATACATACAAACATTTGTACAAAGAGGGATGGCCATGTACATAGAATGGGATCTGTAGCGCTAGTTGCTATTATTAAGATGGTTTACATTATGTACATACTAATTAGAACACATAGCAGCAACAGCAGCATCCACAGGTAGACCAAGTTAACAGAGGACCAACAGACACATGAGCAGGGCTGGGTTTCCCAAAAGCACCGAGATCATCCCTGTCCATTAGGTAAGCTAAGTCTATAGCCAAGGCAATACAATTTCCATTCAAAGTGCTCAAGTATAGTGTACTAAGTGCTTGGAACAAGCTTAAAGATAGCACCCTCATGGTTAAATATTACCCATCCGACAGCACAAAGTACCAAAGTGCCAGTTCAGGAATACTGGGTATGTGCCGCACTGAGGGACTGGCTGGGTGACATCAGAGCAGGACGTTAACATCTTTAAATAAGTACTTCACTGTACAAAGATCAATTAACTTCTAAGGTGCCTTTAGGAAATCCCATCCTGGACATAAAATGTACTAGGTTACTATCTCAGATAGCAGTCTTTAAATGTAAAGTGTTGCATCTCTTCTAGGGCCTTTTCAGTCCCAGTTCGACGAGGGCGAAGATGAAACGCCCCGATGAGATCACGTAAAAGAAAAATAAAAAGAACAACACTTCACCGAAAACCAAAACCCAAACTGGAGCTTTTTGCTAGGTGATCCCACCACGATCCAACTCAAGTACAGGAGGCACTCTACTTTTTGTATCAAACATACCAAGAATTATGGGTTAAGAGCTATTTTTACACTAGAATAAAAAGTCCCTTATTACAGCAAATGTTTGAACAAAGAAGAAAATGACAGATCTCTCATGGCTTTTGTTAATAAGTTATGAATGTAAACCGAAGCGAGTGAAAGCAGTTAGATTAAGCGACCTCTGAGTAGCAGTGCTGATCTACTGTAAAGTGACGAGCACGCAAGAAAATGATATCGTACAGGGATTGAAGTACAAACAAGACTCTAGTTGAAAACACTTCTGCCACTCGACGCCGTCTGAAATACCAGACCCAATCGCACCGTTCTCTCTCCCTTTCCAGTTTCTCATTCCTTTCCCCTTACCGTTTCTCATCTGCTTCACCCTCGTAGAGAAAATAGAACCGAGAATATCTACATCCTGAGATTTCACAGAAAGGGCATTGGTTTGTGGGAACAGCACAAAAAAAGTGTACAATATCTGTTCATAAGCACATACAGTAGAAAACAGATGAAAACGATGTGTGTGAGGTGTGTTATAGCCCCTGTACCTTCGAAGCACAGCGTTAAAATACATAATGCAAGTGACAGACTCATGGCTTCCATATGATGAGACTATTTAACCGATTATCATATTTATTGCTTTTATGTGACACGTTCGCTGAATGCAAATGCTATGGGTTAGAGCTACAAAGTAAAATGGCTCGGTTATTGTCTAGTCGTGTCCGTAAAATCACGCCGGTTCAGTTCTCTCGTGGGCAGAGAAAGTGAATGTAGGTAGTTCTAACAAAATCTCATGCCTCAGACTTCGTTAGTCCTGGAGCGGTCCGAAAACCTCGTGAGCTGCTGCTGTCTGCCGTGCTCCTCTATCCTCGGAAGGCCTCTCAGCCGTTTTGCCGCCTCTTTCCACGGGTTGCCAGTTAAGTAAGCGTGGCGCCCATATCCCCCCTTTAGCAGCGGTATCGTAGAGCTGCGAGTCCGATCCGATCCGGTTCGTATCCCTGACGGCGTCCCTCGGACCTCCCCGGCTCTCCTGGGCTTCCTCCAACCCCCCTGTTTTATCTATAAGGCATCTTAACTTGGGCACGGGGGGACGGAGGGTCGACAAGTCAGCCAGTGAACTATCTTTCAGGTCTGCGCCGAAACCTTCCTGTCGGGACTCGATAACGTCTTTCAACAACACAAGTAAAACCTTCATTTGAGACACATGCTGTTTTTCCTCCATTTCAAGCTCCAGTCACTGTTACGCAGACCGACAAACGGGTTCCTCGTGGTATTTCTTTTTTCGTTTCTTTTTCCTTTTTTTTTTTTTTCCTTTTTTTGTTTGTTAGACAGGTACTGGGCCGTTCTTGGTGTGGGAATCTAGGGCTTTGAGGCTGCTCACAATCTTCTTCTGCGGTCCTACGATAGTCACTCCAACCTTTTTCAAATCCCTGGTGTGTAAAATAGAGAAAGAGACAGAAAGAAAAAAAAAAAAGATGTGACAGAAAGAAAGACGGGGAGAAAAAAAAAGATAGAGAATGTGGGTTAGTGATGGAGGAGGTGACACCCATGTGACATCTACATGACACGCTCCCAGCGCTGCTCTCTTCACTTTCTTGTGCAGTTGTCATTCACAAAGGACTGCGTTTCCCAGAAGGCAACTGGCTGCCACATCTCTAAAGGCAATGTAGGCAGCGTGTTGCATACACTCTCCATCGCTAACAAACAGGGATGGGACCTCTGGGGCTGCACTGACAGCTGCTATTATGACCCTGCCAGTTGAGGAAACAATGGTATGCATGGGAATTTTACTGAATTTTTCCTGAAACTGCCTTTTTTTTTTGTCTTAGAGGCAGGTAGGACTACAGTTCGAGTAAAGAGGCAGCGTGGGCACGTGTATGAAACACTGACTGTTAATACAATAGAAGCTCTTTAAAGATTAGTTACATGCATCACAGATAAGAAAAGACCTGTTCTGTAATTAATTTAGCAAGAATGTTGTACTTGTTACGCAGTACACACGTCAAATACACACAGCAGTTAGTCAGCATCATTAAAACAGGAAGGCACTTATGAAAAATACAGCACAGCGAACCTGAAAACACTTAATAAAGGAAAACACACAATGTCGTTGACGTTACAATACACATGAAGTTATAATTTCATGTCAAATTCCATGTCTTTTCACAATTCAGTGACAATAACAACTGTATTAGTAGAAGCAGTGGAGATGCAGTCAGAGTTGTGGCTTTGCTAAAACACACACATTACAGCTTTATGACATTTTAGTGTTATTGAAAACAGAACCCTCTTATGTGGTTTCATTATTTTTAGGGCAAGCAGAGTATTTAGTTTGCTAAAGCAGCCAAAAACAGCACATATTATAAAACATCTTGACAAAGTAGACAATGAACATTATGCTTTGTTACAATACGGAGCTGAAGTCCCGCCCCTTTTGGTATGCCCCATGGGACACAACGGAAAAAAACAGTAGTCAGTGGTGAAAGAGAAGGAATTATTATTATTATTATTATTATTATTATTATTATTATTATTACTACTATTTTTGATCCCACTTGAATTGTGCCACCATTGGAGTAAAGACAGTAAAATAAGATGTAGTTTGTGTAAACAGCTCAGTGGACTGCATCTGTAAACAACAACAACATGACCGTCACCTCAGTACGTTTTATCTTCTTTAAGAGGTGACACGGTATTAAAAAGAGGTGAAAATCACTACATGTCAGGTCATGTCAAAACTACAGAGACATTTCCAACATGACAGCAAATTTTCAGGTCTTTAATCTGCAATGGCGGAAAAAATTATTAGACCATCAAAAGTCGTCAGAAACAACGGTTATGCAACAATTACTAACTCCTGTGTGTATCGTGTGACTCAAACAGACAGAAAAGAAAACATGGAATGAATGAAAACACTGTTTTTGTCAGTACAATGGCGTAGAAATTGATGTAAGAACTGAAGTGATTTTTGTTATCAAGAAAACATGGAAAATGGATAGATATCAGCTCTGAAATTAAACTACTATGAGCTATTTTTGTTGTTTTCATTATATTTGTCCAAACAAATGTACCTTTAGTTGGACCAGGCATTAAAACGAACAAGAAATTAAAGAAAACAAGGGTGGTCTAATAATTTTTTTTTCCGCGACTGAAAATATATATATGCGTATTTTCACTTCTGATACTTCAGCAGTTTTTTAACAAACTGTGACTTTCTTAACTTGTAAAATGATCTTTTAATCTGACAGACATCATGTGTAAATGATGGAATAGTTCAAGCAGGATCAAACCGTTACTTGTCTCTCACCTTTGTTTGTATTACATTTTATTTTCCTAAATTAAGGTCCCATAGGGTACAACAGGAAGGGCTGGGACTTCCCCTCTCTATATAAAGGGATAGTTAATGCCTATTAAATTATTACTGTGTACTCCCATATGGAATTCTCTTTTATTTGGAAGTATTTTATTTTATTTGATAATTATAATCAGCACCAATAGGGATAATAGTATAGGTTCCATCCAAACAGTTATTATTCAGAATATTGTATAAAATATCAAACTTACACATCTGAAATGAATTCTTTCGCTATTTTAACAAATCTCATCAAAATATTTTAAACTGTACCTCTGTACTTGATACCGTACTGTGCAAAAGTCCAAGTCCAACATTAGGTTCGTCGGTTTATTTAAATTCTAATGACCTCACGTATGCATTTCTCTGGCTCTGTATTAAGATGCATTTATCTGGACATATGTGAATTATGTACAGCAGGAAAAATTCAAGTTTCAGGGAAAAAAACAGCTTCTATAAACCAAAGTAGTCGTATTTAGTGTGAGACCTTCTCTTTGCACTTAACATGTCTTTAGCCCTTTTGTTCAGACAATATGAGATGTATTACATGAATTTACTGATGTTTTACACCAGGTCTCCTTCAACATAGCAGATGTTTCTAACCGTTTGTGCTGCTTCTTGCTATAGGGTCAGAGGTTACACTAAAAGTTGACTTTAACCCTTTCTACGGCACTCATACAGATAAGATAAGATAAGATATGCCTTTATTTGTCCCACGACATACTCTGAAAATCAAATTTTCAACCCTACTATGTTACTGGACATCGTCATCTACCTCCTCATCGGTTGCCGTGACAACAGCCTCTCTCCTCATGCAATAAAACAGCTATTATATTAGACATAAACTGACAAAAATTACACATATTCACTATTTACAGCTTCCAAATGTCTATAAAACTCTCTGAATCACTGTATAGTGTTAAGAAAAAAAAAAAAAAACAGGCGCGGGATTGGCCACATATTTAACGTTTGCGGAAATGACCCAAAATAGTCACTTAACTTTTACAGTCAATTTAGTTCAGTTTTTGTGCATCTTTTAAGGTTGTCCACTTATCCGTTGTATTTTCTCGTATCCGAGGAAAAATGAAAGAGGCATAAATGTCTATGCTCATTTCGCCTATGCAGAAACAACAAAGCTAAAGGTGGTCCTAGACTTTTGCACAGTACTGCACTTGTGATCAAAAATAATTGAAATGATAAGTCAGAGAATTAATTTCCTACATGTTGCTGGTGTTAGTGTGGACACTGGAACATGGAAACTATTAACTCTACCTACTGAGTTATCATTTAGCTGTGAGCTAACTTAACTATCCCTTTAAAAGTCAGACAGGTGACACTACTCCGTCAGTAGTTTGTGAGACAGGTTACTGCTGAGACCGCCATCCTTCACCCACCATCCGGAGTCTGAGGAGGCGGGGGGGAGCCGGCTGTTAGAGGGTGGTGATCCCCATGGATGGCTCCCATTCTGGGCAAGAGGCTGGTGTGACGTGGACCTCCGTCAGTACCACTCTACTAAGACACAGCCAGGCCGGGCAACATTAACACACTCAGGCATCATTTTATGTGACTATATGAGGCTTAACAGACATTATAAATCAGGAGAGATAATGTGTGTTATACAGAAAAAATATATACACATGTCCAACATAGAAGAAAACAATTATCACTTCAGTATATATACACACACAAAAAAAGATCTATTATTTATTGGTCACCACAGGACAAAATAAATGAATAAATAACACAAAAATATTTCTCAGTTACTGTAACAGACGGTGGTTTGTGGTCACTTTAAGAATTCTGTTTCTGGATTTGATCCAACACTGGAGATGTTCTGAACCTTTACTCTGTGGGTCTTTTGTGTATCTACCCCAGAATGCAATTACAGTGGAAAAACAAGCAAAACAACACAGAGACCAATAAAAGCAGGAGAATTCAATAAAATGACAGACATTAGACACTGTCTCTGAGCAGGACAATACTTATTAGACACACAGCAGACTCTTGGATTCCCGTTGTGTATTGTGATTTCAGTTCTTTTCGGGGTGCATCGATAGATTTATTGCAGAATTACTGAAGAATAAATTAAAAAAAAAACAAAAAAACATGTTTTTACCTTATCACTTACAGAAATACAACCTCCACCTGAAACACTGAAACTGTTATAACCCAATTCTGCGTTAGGGTTTTTACACAACAGGGGTTACTATACCTAAAGGAACTGCACTGGTGTTCTTTTATACGCCAATATATACTTTATATTGGTTTTTATACTTGCACTATTGTCTGTATATTATTTCATCTCACACTATTTGTACACTTGTATGGTGAAAAAAGGATTCTTTTATAACATGGTTTTTTTTTTGTTTGTTTGTTTTTTTTTTACTCATTCTGTATTTTTATACATATATTTATTCTACAGTTCACACCTGGAAAGTCCTTTGGCCTGCTTATGTGGTTTGGATCGAATGCAGATTTTATTTTTTTACTCTTATTGCACTTTTTGCTAGTGGACCAAAATGTGTAAACAGAAGCACACATGACGAACTGCACTGGCACTGGACAGAAGAGCCGGGGGGTGGGGTGAATCAGAGATGGCGGCTGTTGATGAAAACAAACATGGAGGTCCTACGTGACCGTTGACCAAATGTCAATGAGACATTCAGTCTCCTCGTGCCTCCCCGTCTGTCCACGGCTCATGGCTGCTGCTATGAGCTCTGACTACCCATGCGGCTCGGCTACTTCCAGTTTTGTCGATTACCCACAATGCCACACGGCTACAGTGGCTCGTCAAGCAGAAAAAGGCACATGGTTTCTTGGTTTGTTTCAGCTCAAGGCCAGTTATATTCACACCAGAAGGGAACTGGCCCAGAGTCCGCTTGTTTGGTTCGAATCAGAGTTTGCATGTTTGTATTCACACCTTTAAAAGTCTGGACTTTCCGGGAAACAAACTCTGGTCCATTTAAACAGACCAAACGAAGCAGGTTTGAATACACCCTAAAAGTCAAAGCCTTTGTTGTGTGCACAAATTTGGCAAATAAAGTTGTTTCTGATTCTAATTCTGACAATGACACTGCAAAAATCTAAATCTTACCAAGTGTATTTTTCTCATTTCTAGTCCAAATATCTCATCACACTTCAAATAAGACATAATCACCTAAAGAGTAACTTTTCATTGAGATGTAAGAACTTATAAATCTTACCAAGATAATTTTCACTTGTTCCATTGGCAGATTTTTTGCTTGAATTAAGCCAAAACAAATCTTGAATTAAACCAAAAAAAAAATCTGCCAGTGGAACAAGTGAAAATTATCTTGGTAAGATTTCTTGAAATACGATTTTCCACATCTATTGTCTAAAAATAAGTTCTTATATCTCACTGAAAAGTTACTCTTTAGGTAATTGTGTCTTATTTTAAGTGTGATGACATATTTTGGCTAGAAATGAGAAAATACACTTGGTAAGGTTTGGATTTTTTCCAGTGAGACAAAGGCTGCAGATGATGCTCCAGGTGCTGATACTATTTATGTTAAGCAGCTTTATATGAACATATTCGACCCTTATGTTGAAGAAGTGTTGCATCTTTTACAAAGAATATTTGTTATGCAAAGTGTTTGGGTGAGAATTTTGCACTTTTGCGTTATTTGTCGCACCCCCAGTGTGTAAAAACCTTAGGTAATGAACCTCTAAAAACACTCATCTTACTAGAAGTTAAGTTTTTCCCTGCAGTATTGACTCCGCAGTGCCCTTCTAAACATGAACTTTTTTTTCTTAATGGATTTGGCTTCATTGTCAGGAAAAGTGCAACTGAAGATTGCATCGCTACTGTATCTTCAGCCTTCCAAGAAGACGCTATAAAAATAGCATGTACCAAATACAACCTTTCACAGCACAAGAAAATGTCACTTCACATTACATTGATAGCGCACACAAACTTCACTTGCTTACACAAATACACAAATTGGACTTTGCGTGCAACTCGGAAAAATAGTAGAAATGATGCAGTATTTCCCTAGTCGATCCACCCCATCCCATCTCAGAGGACTTCAATTACTCCAGCAGATGAGTCAGCACACTGCAGCCAAGTATGATTACTGTTCCTCAGAGGTCAAAGCATTGCTGAGCCTTGTGCTGAATATCAAGGACTAGATTAAGACTGTACAAATCAATAGAGCAATCTATATTGAGCAATGCATAGTCTTAGCCAAAGCTGCTAGCCTTGTAGCTGAGGAAGCCTTGGGTGCCTTAACCTCAGCTTCAGTGGATTAATACTGCAGTCATCCAATTTAGCATCCAGCTACTGAGTAAAAAGAGCATTGTAGACCAATATGATTACTTTAGTGCATTGCAGTTTATCTGTGATGTGTTTTATCCACACTTAAGGTAGATTTCCATCTATTCTGCAGGGTAAGCTTTTCTGTTTAGTAATATGTAGACTGAAAAGAACATTTCATTGATTAAACATACGGTACTTGTTGATTAAATGGTATTAGGCATACTTTGCAGCGTATCCCTGACAGAGGAAAAGGAATAACTTATAGAGCTGAAAAAGAAAAAAAAAAAAAAGAGTGTGAGAAAATGTATAATAACTCATTATTCTCCACAGGAAGGAGGATAAAGCTGATCTCTTGTGTTCTTTCAGAGGCTTTGGTTTTGTTTTTCTCTTTTCAATTTTTTTTTCTTTATTAGTGTATGTCTATAGTGTATATTCACTTCCATTTCCTGTAGATTTGGTCATATGTAAATATTGTATTTTTCTGCTTTATTAGTGAATTATATTTATATTATTTATTGCTTTTGTCTCTTCACACTTCTTTTTTCTTTTTTGCTTTTTTGCTAGTGTTTTTTCAGGAGTCTTTTTGTATGCAAATGATCTATTGTGATGAAGAAATTTGTCTAGTTTGTCTAACGCTACGTTCAGACTGCAGGCAAATGTGACCCAAATCCGATTTTTTTTTTTGCCCGTATGTGACCAGCATCCGATCTGTTAAAGACAACACGAATCCAATATTTTCAAATCTGACCCAGGCCGCTTTCATATGTGGTCCTAAATTTGATACGTGTCCGATATTTTGCAATGCGACTTCAGTCTGAACGGCCAGGTCGCATTTATTCGACCTTTATGTCATTGAAATGCGACAAACGTCACAATTCAGAAGGAGCAGCGGGAAAAACACATTTACTTCCATAATCACAGTGCGTACCTGCGTGGTCACGTATTACGTCAGGACCTCTTTTGCACATGCGGGTCACTTCCAGGTTGCATTCAGTTCATACTCAAAACTGATAGAAGTCACTTTTAATGTGCTATATGAACGAGCCACAAAAAAATCGGATTTCACCCAAAAATCCGAATTGTGCATTAAGACCTGCTGTATGAACGTAGTGTAAGTCTAAGGGCCTGTCCCGAAGTCCCCCCTTGGCAACTATCACTCATTTTGGAGTTCACTTCGGAACAGAGTCGCAAGTGGTAGGGATTCAAAAATTTCAACCAACGCGTCGGGACACCGACGTCATCAATAAGTGGCGAGGTCGTGTATATGATGAGGCGGAGGTTTTGGGTCTAACTCAACGTATGTTTTCGTTTGCAATAAACTAAGATGTACCATCAGATTTGCAAAGAAGATTGCAGCTATTTGAAATTAAAATGTACATTTGCGCGATTCCTTTCCAGCTCCGGTTGCCATTTTTAAAACGGGGCCAAACGGAAGTGTTCACAAAGCATTATGGGCGGCAAATTCTTCCCCTCCGTCTCAAGCAACCGTCGCGAGTCTGCATCCAAGCTGACTCCGTCCAGAGGGATAGATGACAGGCAGAACGTCCCCTCCCCCTCGATGCTAAAGAGAAATGGGACACCCTACCCCCCGAAACATGACTCCAAACATAGGGATAGGGACAAATTGAAGGGCCAAGGGGGGACTTTGGGACAGGGCCTACGTCTGAGTCTAAGGCCCAATCTCAATTCACCCCTTACAAGGGGTAGGGGTTGAAACATCCCCCTTCGAAATGGGACGACCCTTTGAGACCTGTTACATCATCAGCAGTTATCGAGGCCGCAATAAAAATATGTGACAACTTTGTTTGCTAAAGTATTCACCATGCCGTCAGCAGCTGTAACCGTCTCTGCTTCATGGGCTTTGGTCATCTTTTTACGGCTATCAACCGCAAACCACAGAAATGCGATCTATAACACATTGAAACGGCATCAAACGGTCGATCAAATGATTACGTTGTTTACGAAGAAAATCCGTATATTTGTGTGTTTCTTTCATCACACCGCTGCACTTTCTTGCTGTGTTTACCTCCATCTTGCCGAAGATGCGAACAGAATTAAGGGAGATTTTTTATACCCTTGCGTTTGTAGTGTGGTCCTGAAAAATCTTAAAAAAAAAAAACCCTTAGCCCTTCCCCTCCAACTCATCGAGAATCAGGACACCCCTACCCCTTCACGTCAACGTGCAGAATGGAGGGGTAGGGCCAAGGGATGAATTAGGATTTGGTTTAAGTCTCTAACGCTGTAAAAAAATAAAAAATAAATAAAGCAATTCCACTCATACGACACATATTTTTTAATGCACAACCCACAAAATGTTAATGACTGCCCACTTTGCTGATTGGGGTTATAGTTGACTGAAGCGGTGACCGCCACTCCCCACATCGCCCTTACCACAGTGAATGGCCGCTTTGATCACAGTGATTAGAAATGTCCAATTATTTACCAAGTCACATACCGCATCAATTAGCCAACAGCGGCCCAACAGAGCGAGAAAGAAGGGGAGGGATGGCGGGACAAAGGGACACAGAACATTTCTTCGCTTTGGACGCTGACAAAAAGAAAACAACTTAAAGACAATAATCTAGTCGCTCAGTTGAACTGTGACCACAAAGAAGACGACGACGGAGTATAATAGAATTAATATAATCTTCCAGTCTATTAACAGTGTGCTTGGTATTTATAATCCCTTCGAGTCTGCCAGTACTGGACAGAGGCCAGAACCTGATCCCCTGTCTGTGAAGCCTGACCTATAATCTGCTTTTACGTCCTACTTGTGCGATGGACTTACATCATACAGAACCGGTGCCATGTTGTGCTTAAAAACAGCATTGACTCCAATATTTAAACAAACCCCTAATCGTAGCCAAGTTCTAAAAGGTGCCCAAACATAACAAAGTTACTCGCAATACATTTTCCAAGAGGGGATAATGTCAAGAATAAAACAAGGAGATATTTTTCCATTTTTTGTTTTTATTGTAATTTTACGTAACGTTTATTATAAAGCATTCGTTACAGGGCTGATATAAGATACTTAGACTTGGCATCAGGACTTTCTGACGCTCTTTGTGTTCAAGTATTTCACAGTATGGAGAGTACTTTTACATTGAGACGTACGCCTTTAGTTTCTTTTTGTAAACGTCTCTTCTTCCTATTCTTTACCCTTGTCAGACCCCCCCCCTTCTTATTCCCTCTTAACCCATAAAGACCCAGTGCAACTTTTGTGACTTGTCAAATGAATTCTTCTCACTATTTAACCTGTCTTAAGTGATTTATCACCATTTATTATAATATTATCCTCTGTATTTTGTATTTTTTTCAGTAAAAATCATGCATTTTCTTATATTTAATTCACTGATCATGTAGATGTTCATTAAATGATCACACCACATCACCTATGGCATGATCAGCATGTGCACAGCTGTAAGTAGTATATATAGCTTTCTAGATTTGTGTTTATCTTGATTTTGCACGTCTTTTGCTCTTGTGTGCTTTTGTGTGCTTATCTTATCTTATCTTATCTTATCTTATCTTATCTTATCTTATCTTATCTTAAAGCTCAGAGTAAATTTAAAGATTATTAAATCAAAAACAGTGAAAACTGAAGAAAAAGAGATTTTTTTTTAGCAAATCTATCAATAACTGAACATGAAACAGGTGTGTCCATCCCGTCACTGATCAAACTCCCTGTAGAAGGTGACAGTATTTCCGTGGTAACTGCGGAGCCTCTGAACGTCCAAATGGGTCATATCTGATGACCATGAAAAGATGACAAACTGTATTTTACACCAATTATTTACATGGATTGATAGGATTAATGGCTCAGAAGGTATTAAACATTTTAGATCAGTAGCTGCTTTCGGTCGGCGGTGGCTGTTTGGGTCTTTACGGGTTAAATAAAGTAGTTTCTCTCTTTTTTTCCCTCTGCCTCCAAACGCTTCTCCTTTCTCTCTTGTTCTGTCTGTTTCTCTATTTATCTCTATCTTTCCACTTTTCATGCTCTAACTTCATCCCACTGTGGTCATATTTGCAACACTGAAAGCATGTCTAAAGGCCTGTCATTCTGAGTTACCATGAGTCTCTTCGGGACACCGTCAGTAAGGCTCTATAGGTTTCTTAACTTATTGAGGACAGAGTTCTATTAGGGCAATGCAGCGTTACAGGGCCCCTGCAAACACTGCTGACATGAATGGTGTGTGTTTGTGTGTGTGCAGTTGTCTTACTCTGTGGAAGTCTTGGCCAAGGTGTCACAGGAGCTGTAGCTGACCCCGGAGAAGGCCTCCTTGCATGGTAAGGTCCTCATTCCATCCATCCAGTCACCCATAGTCCCCATCGAGGGAACCTCAGAACTACTTCTGTCCAACAACAAGTTGGCGGGCCTGAGAGGAAGAGAGGTTATATAAGGAATTAAACCGACAATCGATGAAAGAGAGCTTCATAAAAATTGCACAATAACAGATGAACTGATAAAAACACATAATTATATGAAATGTTTTCTACTGTAGTCATTTAATTGTATTACAGCAGAAAACATCAGAAATCACACTAACCCAATGAAGGAGGCACACAGGCATCAGAATAAAAATCAGAATCAGCTTTAGTGGCAGAGTTTGTGAGCACATACAAGGAATTTAGCTTTGATTTTTCTTAGCTCACGACGTACAGTTTCAACATAAACACGAACGCACTTAACACATAAAGACCCAAAAAGCCACCGGTGACACGAACCATCTACTGATATAAACTATTTAATACCTGTTGATCCACTAATTCTATCAATACATGTAAATATTTGGTGTAAAATGCAGTTTGTCATCTTTTCATGGTCATCAGATATGACCTATTTGGACGTTCAGAAGCTCCGTAGTTACCGTGGAAACACTGTCATCTTCTACAGCATTGATTCACCAATAAAACCCATGGAGTTGGATCAATGACAGTGGATGGACACACTTGGTTTATGTTCAGTTAATGAGAGATATCCTATCATATCATATATCCCTCTTTACTCTCAGCTTTTATGAACCTCTAGGCGACATGATCAGTCAATTAAATATAGGAAAATACATAATTATCACAAAAAAGCACAAAATACAGCGCATACTATTATAATAAATGGTGATAAATCATTTAATAAAGGTTAAAATATAGAGAAAAAAATCATTTGAGAACTGGCACCAAAGTAGCACTGGGTCTTTATGGGTTAAACATAGACCTGATATAAACAGACACTCAACTAGAGACAAGGACAACAATGGGGTGAGAATAGTATAAGATAAATATGAATAACTGGGTAGACATGTACAGAGATATGGTCTATTAAAAATATATGTTTATATCTATATTATTTACAGAAAATGTATATTGAATACTCACAGAGATCCGGTCTGTTAAGAATATATGTTTATATATGTATTATTTACAGATAAATTACATTAACAATATGTACAGAATGTGAATTTGTCAGAGTTTTGTAAAGAGTGCAAATCTAAGATTGGAGTGGATGAATTGGAGTCAGGGGGGCATGCAGATGTAATCACATAAACCTATACATACACATTACCACACACGGACCTCTGTTGCACACCGTAACACACTGCACATTGCAACTGGCTTTTTTAATGCAACAGGGAAATCAAACCATCCAAAAAAAAAAAATCTCCATAATATATTGAACACATTCGGGAACAAGATTACTACCAAAATCTGCATCAGTGTCTGTCTAATGTCATTACCGTTTCCTGCGGTATATGTACCATGTGGCAAAATGTAACATTAGATTTGATTAGACTTGATGGTTTCAATTGGATCAAATCAAATTAAATGCACCGCGTTGGGCTTCAGAGCGTTCAGTCAACAGCGCAGGGTGAAGGAAAGGCTGCGGGCGGTGTTCTGAATAGCTCTGATTGATGATTGCCAAAGAGAGGGAAAGGGGAATGTTGAGAGAGGTAAAAAAAATGTACAGAGAGAGCAAGAGATGGGAATATTAAACCTAGAGAGTGGAGGGACGCTCGAAGATGACAGAGGGGCAGCTATTTTCTCACTGTCAGTCAGTGTGTAATATTCTGTGTTGGTACGATGCTGTGTTATACAGAAATACAGTTCCCCTAAGACACGTTGCTTTTATAAGGACACTCTGCACCTGTCTTGCAGAACAGTCAAAGGCACCTGCATCACACCTCCAGTATATTATGTACATGTGCACAAGGGGAATAAAGACGTGGGCAGGAGGCAAGACAGCACAGGACAGAAACACAGCAGCGCTCCCTTAGGGGATACTATTCATAGCCTTGTAAATAAACTCATTAGAAACCCAGGAAGTCCACTTCTGTCTGAATGATTTGGACGGAGAGTCACAGGCATTCCCTGACCATGTGTGGGGAAAATATACCCAGTAGTCATGGGATTAAAAGGAATAATGCATAGAATAATGTTGTCATCATTTAACATTTTCACATCCTCGACCTCATATCTTATGCCACTTTATTCATTCATTCATCGCACACCCTGCACGAGTCGCCAGTTCACTGCAAGGCTGACATTATGCTACTTAACACATTAAAATGTTTATCAAATATTTAAGGCGATAACGCGATTTTTATACTTCACTGACTGCTACCTTTACTGAAGGGACACTTTTTTCTGTCAAATCAAATACTAAATACTAAATATAGAATGTGGGTGCGTACGTTTAGTTCGTCTGAATTAGCCTAATACTCCTCTGCTAATTTTTATATCTTTGGTATTACATTTGAGACACAGTATTTTGATGCAGATATGAAATTATAGCCCCAAAATAAAGAAAACATTTCACTTGTTCATTTTTTCAGGCATTTATGTAAAATACACATTTTGACAGTGAAATTAAATGTAACATACTTGACCAGTGTAATAGAGCACAATGAAATTCACATTTCAGTTGAAATATCTTTTATTCTATCTATTGGTAATGCTTTTTTTAGGACTAATTAATGTAAGTAATGTACAGTAAAGTAAAATAAAATAATAAGTGTAATGTAATGTAATGAATTTAGGCCTAAAATAAAAGACTGTATATAATTAGAGGATGGAGAAACGATGACATGAGTCATAGATGTTTCCTGTCTGTCACTAGGTTGGCTTTTTATAGCCTGAAGTGACCATATTTGGACAGAATCGGCAGAACTACAGGGACCAAAGGGTTTCAGGAAAACTAGTATTAAGCACTAGCATAGTGACTGGTTAAAATAGTAAATTCCAGTATTGTTCATTAAAGTTCTATAGTTGTTCTTGTTTGATGTTTCTTTCCTCCATCTGTCTTGTTAGAGATGAGAGGTATCATACAACTGACAAACTATAAATATTCAGTCTGCTTTTTGTTGCATTGATGCAACATTTTTTATTTAGAGGCAAATACAATCAGAACAATGTTATAATAGAAAAGCATCAAGCTGTCAAAAACACAGACAAAACACACACTACACTAAGCCGACAAAGCGAGAGAAGAAAGGCGAGATGACATCTCCAACAGCAACAGGAAAAAGAGGGAAAAAATGGAAGAAAAGGGATGCATTTGAGGCAGTGGAGTGGGTGTTGTTATAATGATTGAGTCTTTTCCTGCCAGATCAGAGGCCTGTCAAAATGCTGAGGGGCCCCCCAGGACCCCCCGGAGAGACCAGTTTGTAGAATAAGGAGGGGAATTGGGCCTGGAGAGTGGGAATGGCTTGCGAGAAAAAAGAGGGAAGTCTGTGAATCTCCCTGAGAGGACAGAAGAAACATTTTTTTAATAGAAGAAATTCAGGGAAATACTATTTATTATAAAAAAATGTGGAGTAAAAGAATGTTAGCGGTGGTTATTTTCCTGGTTTTCATTTATCCATTTTAAGCCCAAAAAACTGTAGCTTATACTAATATAAAACATATATCAAAGATGTCTTATTTATAACGTCTGAGCTGCAAGAACATGAATGTTCTGCCGCTCTGGTTTGGCTTATTGATCCTCTCCTCTCCTTTCACTTTCCTGTACCGCTTCACTTTTTTCTCCTGTGATCTCCACTCTCCCTTTATCCTCTGCTTTCTTTCCCCTTCTCCTGTATCCTCCGAGAGGTAAACTGCAAATGACCTTGTTTCCCTTCCCTTATCATTTTCTTTGTTTCCTTTGCCGTTACATTTTCGGTAACATCTCAGGGCAACACAAGAGACAAGATGATTGGAGAGACAGAACTCAGATACAGAAACGGGGAGAATAAAGGGGGGAAAGAAATCTGTCTGATGGTGGAGCGGGGCTCGGATCTAACTCCAGGAACTCAGAAAATACTGTTCAAGTAGAAGTAAGTGTAAAGACAGTCTACCCTTTTCTCCTTTACATTCCCCTGCTCCATATTTCATTCTTTTGACCTCTAAATAACCAGGGCTGTATAGTCTCTTGTTTTAGAGCTCTCAAGGGAAAACGGGAGAGGTGGACGAGGAGAAGAGCTTGAACAGATACATGTGTGGAAGAAAAGTGTAAGAGGAATTCATCTTTCACTTTGTTTCTGGGAAGAAAAAAAAATAAAAAACTGCACAGAGGTCAGGCTACAACCTCCCAAACCGTTACACGAAAGCGATGATTACTAGCCAGTTGGTATCTGCTGGCTTTAATGTACTTTTAATCAATATACTTCTCAGGTGGTCTGATGGAATTGATCAAGCAAAACTGATTGAAGTGTGACATTTTAATTTGATTCCACTCAAGCGTGCATAATTCGGACTCTGGACTCCTGGCCAGTGTGTTGCTTTAGCATGTGTACTAAAGATGTTTCACCTTAACCTTTATTAAAACACAACAATCTGGAGGTTTGGTCCGGATTCTGTAGATTAATTGCACTCTATTAGCTCCATCCATACATGTTTCTGCCTCAGCTCAGATGTTTTGGCTTCACCCGAGTTGGAAACCTCATCCTACGTTGCTCGACTGCACAGATTTTAGCCCAGTAGGGAACAGGTTCGCTTTTGTTTTAACTCCAATTACAGCCCAAACTATTAAAAACTTAAAACTAATGTTCTGTCGATTACTCATATTTATCCCTAGATTATTTTTAGGCAATTTATCTTTGATGTGTAATGCTGTTTTGTTTTGATATGTATAAAATTTTTGTGTTTTGCGCAGGCTTAGTCAGAATTTATTATGATACGTATAAGATTTGTTAAGTCACTTAATGGGAGCTGACATGAGAATTTATGTTCAGTAAGATAGATAGGGTACAGGGGCGGGAGTACATAAGTTGAACTTCATCGAATATGTTTTTCTTTGCTTTTTTTATATTGTTTTTCCTTGTTGTATTGGGTTTTAAATGTTGAAAGTAGAAATAAAAAAAAAATAAAAATCACAACCTGATGATATTCTATAAAAATGAGGCCACTAACCTATTGTACATACCTCAGTCTTAAAATCTGTTGATCAGTATTTATTACAATTCAGTCTTTAGTACAATTTGTGCAACAGAAATATTACTTTCAATAAGAAGAAGACATTGAATTAAGGTATTTAAATGCTAGCATTATGTAACATGACATGGACAGATGCTAGGCTATAGTCCTGGAAAAAATTATTAGACCATCAAAAGTCATCAAAAACAATGGTTATGCAATCAAGTCCTAACTCCTGTGTGTATCATGT
>JAPQRP010000016.1:32225412-32245658 GCA_037367295.1 Apogon hyalosoma | reverse complement strand
AATATTTATATAAATAAAGAGAGAGAAGTAGAAATAGAAATTAAACATTCTTAGAATGTGAAAAAATATAAAATAGACATACAATAAAATATAAACATAAAATAGCATTTGCATATATCCATTATTTACGTTATTTACATACATTTACACTGTGGCTACACCTGTACATATACATTTCTCTCTCTCTCTGGCGTCTTCACAACTAACTTACGAGTCACGGAAAATTGAAGCTTGACAAAAAATAGTGATTTGATTTATATCGTTATATATATATATATATATATATATATATCGATATTGTCTGATATGAAAAAAATTATCGTGATATGATTTTTTTCCATATCGCCCAGCCCTAGATACAGGTCACATATGGGCAAAAAAATTGGATTTGGGCCACATTTGCCTGCAGTCTGAACGTATCTTGAGACACTTTCTGCTGGTTTTTCCTTTAATTTGTCACCTGTCCCTACGAGCACATTCAGCCTGGACGAGCTGTGACGTCAGGGCTAAGACATGTGCGAGTCCAGTGCAGTCATTTCCCATAGCAGCTCTGGATCAGAGAGCACGGGTCATACCCTGCACTAGAAGCAATGGGGTCTGGAAGAAGTTAAGCCAGAATAATTACAACCTGTATAAATACCAAAAGCATGCCTGTTCTTTCCTTCTCTGGCCCTCAGCAGTGGACAGACGAGCCAGGCCAAAGCACCTTTTCATGTGGTCACTTGGAGAAAGAAGATCTCAGTGTAATAAGGCTTGATTAGGGACACCCGTTCCTTTCCTGTTCTGTGCGTGGAGGTAGGTATTCCACTTTGATGTTCCAGTTTGACCCATGTAAGCAAAGTCGAGTGTGTGTTCTGTCTTTTAACACACAATCACCAATTGGCAACAGGATCAAAGTCTTAAAGTGAACATGTTTAATGAAGACAGATGGGGATTGAGGCAGGGATGGAGAAAGAAAAGTATGCCGTATATTGTTCAGACAGTTTAAACAGCTTCATAAAACTCACACATGGGTGGTGCATTGTAAGCTGACATATAAAACTGTTTACATCACGGCTTAAGATTGAAGTTGTTACGTGCGCTGCATTGCGTGCTGATCTTCGAAGGTGCTGTTGTTGTCCTCGCTTGCCGTGAATTACCCCTTGAGGGACCAAATGTTTGATCGATTGACTGATGTAATGTTCTCCTCTGTGCGTGAGCTCATGTCCTAGCATCTTTCCTTGCTGATTCACCGGGATCTGCAACTAAATTAGTGTAATTCAACAAACCTGTCTTGACAGTGATCTTCAAATAGGCCGTAGATTCTGAATTAAAACATGATTATTTAGGCTGTGCTAACCTTTAACTGTAAATGAAATAAGAGATGCTATTCTTATGACTATTAAAAGAGGGTTTCATGTTCAACTTGTCCAGTATTTAACCAGTAAAGACCCAAACATCCACCACTGACCAAAATCATCTACTGATGTACAATGTCTGATACTTGTTGATCAACTAATTCCATCAATACATGTAAATAATTGGTGTAAAATACAGTTTGTCGTCTTTTCACGGTCATCAGATATGACCCATTTGGACGTTCAGAGGCTCCGTAGTTACCATGGAAACACCATCATCTTCTACAACATTGAGTCACCAGTAAAACCCATGGAGTTGGATCAATGACAGTAAATGGAGACGCTTGTTTATATGTTCAGTTATTGATATCTTTGCTGAAAATGCCACTTTTTCTTCAGTTTTCTCTGTTTCTGATATAATAACCCTCAACTTCACACTGAGGTTTTACGAACATCTACGGTATCGATGAATTCAATGTAGTAAAACACCTGACTTTCACTGAAAAAATGCAAAATAAAGAAGATAATATTACAATAAATGGTAATAAATCAATTAAGAATTTTAATTTGGAAACTGCCACAGAAGTAGCACTGGGTTATTATGGGTTTTTGAGAAAAGTCAAATATTTGCTACTAAGTAAGATATATTGTTTACTCTGTGAAAATGGTTTAAGAGTGCCTTTCCCACGGATAAATATAGACTTACTGCAAAGAGTCTCACTGGAGAATGAAGACATACTAAAAAAATATATACTTTATCTCAGCCATGCACTGGGTGCATTAAAAATGAATAGTATTCTGTTCTGTAACTCTCTATAGTGTGTACTCAACTGTGTGTGAAGGTATTAGAGTTCAGTTATTGGGTTTTGAAGGACGATATTGATATCATTCTACTGAACAGCCAATAATAATATGGCATTATTAATAAGGTTTGATTGATTATAGAGTGTAAAACTAAATATAATAAAATAAAATAAGATATTCCCACAGAAAGCCTTGTTGGTATTGATACATTTCCCGGTGAAATAACATGTCTATCTAATTTTGAAGAATAATCAATGTGTTACTGTAATGCTGTGGAGATAAATATGCTTTATCTGTGCTATTGTAGTATGAAATATGCATTGTGGTGTGTTGTGTGGAGTCAGGTATTAGACTCCCAGGCTGTTCTGACAGCTTTACAGTGTGGAGGCTGGAGGGACTCTGGAGACCAGGCTGCAGTTATGGGCTGTGTGCTTTAGTCTCCATCTACTCTGTCTGCACTCGACATGAATCACAATGCATTACCCTCCCGTCTGCACTCCTGCTCAAGTTATCAGAGAAGAGGAGAGGAGGAGGGGAGGAGGAGGAGGAGGAGAGGAAAAGAGAGGAGAGGAGGAGAGGAGAAAGAGAAGAGCAGCAAGGAAAGGACAAATGAGGAGGAAAAAAGAGGAAGAGGATAAATGCAGAGAAACAAGGAAAGGAGAAGTGAGAAGAAAAGAGGGAGACATGAGGGAAGGAGGACAGCGGAGAGGATAAATGAGGAGAAACAGGGGAATGAGTAGTCAAGAAAGGAAAACTGGAGAGAAAAAAAGGAAGGACAAGAGGAGAAATGAGGAGAAACAAGGAGAGGAGCAGCAAGAAAAGGAGAAGTGAGGAGGAAAGAAAAAGGAAAGAGGAGTGGAGGAGGAAACAAAAGGAAAGAGGAGTGGAGGAGGAAAGAAAAAGAAAGAGGAGTGGAGGAGGAAAGAAAAAGGAAAGAGGAGTGGAGGAGGAAAGAAAAAGGAAAGAGGAGTGGAGGAGGAAAGAAAAAGAAAGAGTGGAGGAGGAAAGAAAAAGAAAGAGGAGTGGAGGAGGGAGGAGTATGTGTTAGACTGAACTGATCGGAAGCTTCAGACATCGTGACTCCCATGCAGGAGGAACTGGCCAAGAAGCTCCTAATTCTTACATGTACTATTACTAAAATATTTACACTAATTAAACCCTTTCATTTCTCTGTATCATCATCATTATATTTCATATACATCAGATCAGTGCAGTACAGCTGTGTGTCTGTGTTACCTTTACACAGCAGACATGAATAAAATATGTTTATCAATAACACATCTGCAGACCCTTTTAAACACCAATCATCATCATCATCATCATCCACTGTCTGAATTCAAGATAACATCGATTAAAAGCCTAAAATGACAAAAGAATGGAGCGATGAGGGGGAAAAAGTGGGAAACAAACCAAATGAAGGAGAAAGAGAAAAAGTTGACTTTCATTTTTTCATCACAGAGGTGTTTTGGGGCGAAGGGACCTCAAGCTGGGGCATTAAATGCTTTCTCACTTCCAGCTGTGCGTTATATGGCACACAGTCAAATTGGCACTCTGCTATGAAAATGCCAATATAGGGCACTGCTTTATGTTTGGAACCTGGTGTGTGTTTTTCATTCAAACAGTGTGAAAGAGCGAGGACGTAAAAAGGAAAGTGTTAACGTGAGAATGGGAAAGACGAGGGTGGGTGAAAGAACAAACCAAAAACCTTTTAGGAGCATGGAGACTGATGTTGGCGTTTTTCACTGCAGTTGTTGCGTTTGTTTAAAACGGAGATTGTTTTACACTTATACGGTGTCTATATGCGCAGTACGGTGTTTAACCCGTAAAGACCCAAACATCAGCCATCTACCAAAACCACCTGCAGACGGTACCATCTACTGTAAACTGTTTAATCACTAATCCTGTCAATACATGTACATAATTGGTGTAAAATACAGTTGGTCGTCTTTTCAGGGTCATCAGGGTATGACCCATTTGGACGTTCAGAGGCTCCGTAGTTACCGTGGAAACACCGTCATCTTCTACAACACTGAATCGCCAGTAAAACCCATGGAGTTGGATCAATGACAGTGGACGGAGGCACTTGTTTTTATGTTCAGTTAATGGTGTATTTTGTATAAAAAGTCACTTTTTCTTTGTTTCTCAGTTTTTGTTTTTATAATAACCCTCAACTTTAATCGGAGCTTTTATGAACAGCCACACGATCCGTGAATTAAATACAGGAACATACCTGATTTTAACTGAAAAAAACACAAAATACAAATGATAATATACATTTTAAAAGCCAAGTGGCCTCTGTGTGTGTGTGTGTGTCTGGGGATTCACACAAAATCTGGAAAGAGCTGACTACTGTAGTCTGGTATACTTATGTATTTATGGTCAAAGAAGACAGCAGCGAAAAGGGCAAGTTGATAGGACCAATATTTTCGAAGATATTAGTAATTTTGGAATACAATAGCCTTACAATCACGTTGTTATGGCCAGAACACTTTGGCAGTGGCTGCTGGCCAAATGCGGTACAGCGTGCACGAATACACAACCACATACAAACTACTACATCTGGGTGCTTCTATGAAACTGGTCCTAAAAACAGGACATGGGGCTAAAAATTCAAACCAGATGTAGGCTAATGTTACGAAGCAAGTTTGGAAGCACTTTGGGTCGATGTTCAAAATAAATATTGATTGAGATAAAAGAGAATGTATTTTTCAGATAAAACACATTTTTATATTACTTTTATACAAAAATCTGCATGTAACACGGTAAAAAAAACCACAAAATTTATGGGCTACTATTTTTTTTTTTTTTTTTTATATATCTCTTTATTCTCTCACAGGTACGTTTTGGGAATCGAACTAATTATGCAAGGCAGAGTGTTTCACAAAAATGACCGCTGTTGCAAAATCATTCACAATTGATTTGTGTTTAAATGGGCAGGTTCCGCATGTAACGCCAGTGGACATGATGGAGTTACACGCGAAACCTGGAATGAGACTGCCGATTCATGAAAAACCTTTATGTCTGGATTAGAAAAACCACTAGGATCCTCGAATTTAACAGTGTCAGTATATAAGACCATTTACAGCCATGTGTTCCAGGTCCAATGCACTGACACCTTGGTAGCTTTTCATGTCCTGTTTTTGGCCCCAATATTTTATTAAAAATTCATTAATTTTGGGATGGCTCAGAGCAAGAGTATATTTTTTTTTGCATTTTTCTTGAGGTCATTATTAGGTACATTCTGTGGGGAAGTATGTCTAAATTTTTCTTTTATTATTGGGTCAAAAAAGCTGGAAAAGTGCCAAATACCAAAATGAACCCAGTTTCGTAGAAGAACCCATCTAGAACTCCTGGATCCCCACGGGTCAACGCGTTACTATTACAATAAATGGTTAAATATAGAGAGAGATTCATTTGGGAACTGACACAAAAGTAGCATCGGGTCTTTATGGGTTAAAGTGTAAGTTCACGGCGTTCTGAAGTGAACTACACCCACTGCGTGATTCGAAAAAGTGTAGAAAAGTCCTGACAGAGGAGAGGTGGATGTGACAGGAGACGATCAGAGACGTCAACAGAACAGAGAAGCACCGTCATACCGGCGCTCGCCTTCTATATGAAGGTCTGAACGCGTACACTTGGGTTTTTATACTTCACTGTAAGTCTAGGTTACATCTAGAATACTGTTGGCACTTTTTCCTGCTGTCATCCAGCCATGTCCCACTGGGATGGAAGCTCTGAAGCCGCCTCTTAACTCCTTAAACCTACCAGAGTTTTCTGACGTCTTGTGTTATTTCAACCTGACATTAAACGGTCCTGATCAAAGCGGCAGAGTCCACTGATTCTCCATATACCGATATAATACCATGAGCCCGACCCTGCGGTAAACGCACAAGGTTTGGCAGACTCACATCATTGAGTTTTAGCAAATGTCATCATGTAAAGTACGGATGATAATTTATTAGTCGACAAAGGAACTGTGACTTCAACTCCCACGTTGAAGCCGGTAGTTTAGTAGGAGGGATTTGGTCATGCTGGCTTTTTTGGTGCTAGAGCGACCATATTCGGACAAAACTGGCAGAACTACGGGATCGAAAAAGGTCAGAGGTGAGCTAATGCTAAGTGCTATTTTCATGAATTGGTAAAATTGTAAACGTCATCAAGGCTCTAAAACAAAGTCATTTTATAGTCTTACTAGAAGAACCTACTGATTGTACGTACTTTCGACTCGCCTGCCAGGAGAGTATGTGTTTTATTAAAGAAACTGAAACGCCAAAAGTCCAAGTTGGCAGGTGAGTGAGCTGTCATACAAACCTGTCAGTCACAGTGTTGAATTTATTCTGAGGTCGGATTAATGCAGTAAAAAGAAAAAATAAAGAAAAAAACAATGGACCACCGGATCATTTATTAGAGTCCAAATGCACAGATGAGACCAGAATGACTCTGAGAAAAAAACAAAAAAAACCCCCAAAACTATTGGCTTCATGTTTTTAGAGAAAAGTTCAATGTCAGTCTGTGGGAACCGGGACTTTTTTTAAAGCACCCCCCAGTGGCTGTGAGTGGAATTACAATTTTAAGACCTGGCTTCTGTTTTGAGCCAAGGTCCTGACCATTTGACATAAATTTAATGCGCAAATAGAACTGCATCAGCACCAAGGTGGCAAGATTCAAGACATTTTAGAGTGCACAGTGTGTCATGCATTTTCACCTATAAAAATCTAACTCCTATACATCTGTTGTTTTTATACAGTTGCAGAAAAAAAATTATTAGACCACCCTTGTTTTCTTAATTTTTTGTTCATTTTAATGCCTGGTCCAACTAAAGGTACATTTGTTTGGACAAATATAATGATAACAACAAAAATAGCTCATAGTAGTTGAATTTCAGAGCTGATATCTATGCATTTTCCATGTTTTCTTGATAAGAACCAAAATTGCTTCAGTTCTTACATCAATATCTATGTCAGTGTGCTTTTATTCATTCCACGTTTTCTTTTCTGTCTGTTTTAGTCACATGATACACACAGGAGTTAGTACTTGATAGCATAACCCATGTTTTTGATGACTTATATTATATATTATCGTAATCATTTTTTCTGCAACTGTATGACCGGCATTTTAATCACATTCTAGTGCACAGCTCAATAACATGTTTTGAGTGTAGCATCATTTTAAAGTTTTTCTTTATTGATTCTTACCTGCCCCCACAACTTTATCAATGGCGATACATGAGGCGTCCAGCTCCTTGGCAAACTCATGCACAGCCTGGCTGGGATCCTCATATGTGTGTGGGTCTACGTAGGTCCTGATACCAGGCAGACGCACTGCAACAACAGAGCAAATGTTTCCACGGTTAATATGCATTAAAAACTCTTAGCTGTAGCCTCCAACAATAATCAGTGCAGAGCAATGCAAGAGAACATATTATTTAAGTAAATTCAGAGAAAAGGTGGCTCTGGGGCTAATTCGAAACACCACGCAATTCAAATAATATAGGCAACAGCATAAAGTTGCACGGCATAATAAATCTTAATTAACAAGTAGTAAAGTTTTACTTTGTAACTATGCTGTGTGGAAATTTATGCTTTGCATCTGACCCATCCTAGCTATTCATGGAGTAATGTGCATCCACTGGGGAGTTCTGGGATCAATGCCTGGGGCAAGGTGAAAGGTGGCAGTATTCCTAATAAATTACACTTTGTGTGAATAAAAAAGAAGCAACATAAGGTCAGTCACCTGGTTATAAATTTAAAAAAAGTACATTTTTAGTCTTCTGCTCTTGTGCTCCTGGTGCTTTTGACATTTAATATATAAAGTTTCAGGTTAAGATTAAGTAGTGTGAGAGAGATGTTTTCATCTGTGATCTAAAATCTAACCGTGGAAAACACTTTCCACTTGAGCAAAATGCACAATGAAAAATTGTTAAAGCTTAAGGCTCGGTACTTGCCTTAGCCGTCTGGGAGAGGACTCAGACCCTGTCGCTGTTAAAGCCTCCAGGATTGGTTTGCAAATGGGCCGAGAAACCTCGTTCTTAACATGGTCTTGGTCTGATTACTGTCTTCTCATATGACCAAATGAACCAAAGCAAAGGGAAAACCACTTCATCCTTGGATGTAACTGCTAAAATGTGACAGCCACTGATTAAGACGTGTTAAAATGCCCTAAGAAAGTCACAGCTAGTAACTACCTAGCTTCCTATAATCCAAGTGCCCAGTTGTATTTTTATTTTTTTTTTACATGGGGAGTAGTAAAGTGGAAAGAAGATGGATCAAACTAGGCCCGTGGAAACACAGACCAATACTTACAGTGACCATTGCCAAAGTGCAGCCTTTTCTCATCAGGATGTTTGGATTTGCTGTGGCAACAAAACCTGCCAATCCAAACAGAAAAGGGTCAGAAGTAGTGCCACATATTCCAATACGACTTCACCCTTTGGCCCGGGATGGAGGCAAGAGCTACGACTGTGTGTGTGTCTGTGTGTAATCCCAGTTCTTATAAGCCAAGAGAGGATCAGTAAGTCTTATAATGAGCCGTGGATTTATACTCGCTCTGAACAGCCCTGACTGCCAACTTCAGCCACACACAGGAATGCAACCGCATATACATACACAGTCCCACACACACACACCTAAATACAGCCCTGACGTTACCTTTTACAGTAATAACAGATGGGACATATCTGGGTGCAACGTGGAAATTCAAAGTAAATGATCACTGCTTAAATCAATCATCAGACAAGACATTAAGTAGAAGGAATGTATGGTTGGAGGAGACAGTATTAAAACTGATCGTACAACGTAATAATTGGTGGACAGACCTGCCAATCAGGACGTAGAGCAGCACCGTGAGCAGGATGATGGCTACGGCCGAGGAAATGGCGATCAGAACAACTTGGCTGTTCTCACCGGAAATAGAGAAGGCAGCTGTGAAACAAAAGAGCAACAGTTGTTTTGGTAAAAAAACATGAGTCAATACTCCTAATAACATACATGCTTTTATGGTTTTTAATACATACATTCTCAGTTGTTTTGTTTTGTTTTCAGAGCTACTCAAGTTAATCACTTCAATATTAAATATGGTTTTGCTATTGTAAGGTTTATGCAACTGTTTTGGGTGAAACATAAACAGGAAGTGTTGACAAAAGGTAAACAGGAAGTGGCATGTTTCCTGCTAACGATACAGATGCCTGCATCTCTGTTCACTAATGCTGAGCATAGTCTCTAAGTTGTAATATGTTTTATGACAGTTCATGTTTATTACCTTATTACCCCGCCCCCCGAAAGGGGAGGCAACAGGCAAGGGGTATTGTTTTTGTTCAGTCTGTTTGTTTGTTAACACTTTAGCAGCAAAACTTTTGGTTGAATTCATACCAAATTAGGCATATAGATTGCCAGTGACCAAGAATAGATGTGATTACATTTTGTAGAAAAGCAGGTCAAAGTTCAAATTCTTTATGAATTTTTACAATTTTTTCCCCCATTTATGTCAAATGGGAAAAATTTCGAATCACTATGAAAACATCAATTTTAACTCTACTTGCTTAAAACATTGTAGAGATGTAGAGATTAATTTTAGACATTACTCTGCAAAATATCTAAGTGATAGCTAGTTTTTGAATTTTTTTTATTCAATTTCTAAATCTTTTTCGTTTCCCATTTACTTATAATGGGCAAAATTTCAAATGTCTATAACCATCAATTTTTGTTCCAGTTTACTTCAAACTAGGCACAAATATTGAATATGGATGAAAGAGTTGATCAATGCTAAAATAAACTACAATACATGCGAGGGGTGGGGTTTGTTGTGCCTGGCACCAATTGCTTTTAATTAGTTTCTTGTGTGTAAAATTTCAGAATCTTCAGTTATTTTAATGCCAGCATAAAATTGCTAACATTAACGTGTTAGCCACTAGTGTAGCTTGTTAGCATTAACATATTAGCACGTCAGTTCTCTGGATGTTTCATATATAACGATCAAGATTGTGTGTTCTGCGTAAATAGCTCATCTTAACATTTCTTGCGTATAATTTTGTGTATTTCCGGTGATATTTTACAGCTTTATTTCAGTTGTCACCATTAACTACTCTGAGGTCTTTTCAGTGGAAGAGTCAATTATCTGAATTAGCCATGTCCAAAAACGCAGTAAGTACAGAATATATAGTATACAAGACACTGTTTGTTTGTAGGATTTTAAAAGAATTTTACTAGATACTATATTGTGTATTTGAGCTTCACTTACAGTCAGGGCTGGTCTCAAACTGAAAACTGGGACTGCTGGCTCCATATCCTGCAGCTGTGCGAGCCCTGATCTGGAGCAGGTAGGCAGTGTCCGGCTTCAGTCCATTCAGAGTCACATTGCAACCGCGAGCACGAAGGATTGTGTAACTGGTCTCCTGCTCCTCCTGTGGACACGGCAGACAAAGGAACGACACACAGCGTTTGTGAGATACCATTTAGCAGTCCTCTGTTCAGTCCGATTTCAATTCAGTTACATGGAAAGCGTCATGTTCATTTACAGATGGAATACACACACTCTCTCTCACACACACACACACACACTCACAAACATGCACAAATAATCCAGACAGTTTGGCATCTTTACTAATCTGATGAATTATGCCCTTTATGTTTTACGACTTCTCTCCTACTGATCTCCAATGATAAAACAACAGGAGGGTCTGCAGTCGGCACATTGTTTCCAGATGTGGAGGGAAGGAAAAACGGTGGAGAAAAGATGAGAAGGCAGGATATGGATGAAGAGGAGAAAGGATAAAAAGTCTTATGAAGTAGGAAATTACTGCTGTTGTGTGCTTTCCTAGCCTGCAATGACGTATATTATTCAGTAAGATATGAACTCAGAGAATAAACATCGACTGGCGGCGTTAGAGACGTGAGAAGCTAATAGAAATTCAAAGAAAGCAAAGTGATTATATACATTAAAAAGCGCACAGTCCAAACATGTGGTGTCATTTCCAGAAAAGGATTTGCTCAGGTGCCTATTTTGTATATGGTGCTCACCAGATGAGTAACAGTTAACAGCTGTATTTTTTCATTCCCGATTTGCGCGATGTCGGCGTTTGGACTAATCCAGTGGTTCCCAACCTTTTTTGGCTCCTGACCCCATTTTAACATCCTAAATTTCTGGCGACCCCGCACATTCGAAACGGAGACATTTTCTTTACTCAAATTAATTTGTTTTTGATACTATGTCACAAATAAACATGAATTTTAGATGACATTTAGGCTATATAATGTACAGCGTGTCCCAAAAAATTTGACACCATTTGAGATGTCCATATCGGAGTGACTACGTGGTCAGGAGAAATGATACCTAATAGGATTTATTTCGGACATAAAATGTTTTATTCTACAAATTACAAAGCAACCGAGCCGTCGTGAAGTCGCTCGCCGTCTGCGCTGTCATCGCAGTCCAATCGGTCGTCTGAGTGATCGGATCCCTCAGGACAGGATCATCAGACTTAGTTCCATGCGTCGTCGCTGCGCTGCTTGTTTGGAAGCCAGAGGTGGACACACCCGATATTGAATGATGACACTTTCAATTTCTGAGTACATGTATTCAAGTTGTTCTCAGTTCATTCTCTAATGACCGATGCTTCCCTCTTTAATATGACAGTAACCCCAAACCAATTAATTTAATATATCTCCAAATGTACATACTATTCTCGGTTTTAATGGCGCTAAGTATATTTATGCATATTAATGAACATAATATGAAAATATACTAGACAAGAATATAGTTGACAGAAAATGTGCACTGAATTGAATTGTCCAAGGTGGGAGCTGCTGAATTCGTCCATATCGCAGACGGGCAATTGCATTATTACTGACACAGTTACATGCAATGGAATGGTTAAATGGGGGGAAAACAGGACCAACAACCTATTAGATATGACTTCAACAGTCCTGAAAATGAGCTACATATTTTGCAGCAGAGCCAAGCTCATAAAAATCATCCGGAGCCCGACCACGTCCTGGCATAGTCAAATTCTAATTTTATAGACTGAGTTATTAACAGGAACTCATTGGTACAGGCAACAGAACAAACACGTACGGACACACACAGCCGCACACACATGCAAAAAACACTGTCCAAAAGAAACCTCACACCCATTAATGGGGTGGATCAGAGTTTTATGGTGCACTAAGCTTTTTTAACTGGTATGTGTGCGAGGAGGTAACTGATACAGCAGACCTGCACTGGGACAACTCCACTATAAATCCACTCCCAGCTTGTCACTGCTCAGTTCTCCGGACAGCATGTGATCCCTGAGAATCCCATGCAGGTGTGTATATGTACACACATACCGTACACATTTATACGTACATACGTCACAGCGTCGGGGATTGCTTTGCTGTAATGACTGGCGCTGTAGCTCATCCGTTCGGCACTAAAAGTCTGGCAGATTAATAATACTTACGAAGTGACGACTCAATCAGGAGCTGCATTTCTTAACCCATAAAGACACGAATATCCACCGGTCACCAAAAGTATCTGCTGATTTAAAATGTTTAACAGCTTTGAATCCATAATCTTGTCAATATGTTGAAAAAAAAAAAAGAGGTATAAAGAGATGGTTTATAAAAGGTATCAGGGGCGCTGCTACCAATTATGGGCCCCATGGGGATGGGGGGTTGGGGTCCATAAACAATGTCACTTACGATAGCGAGAAAACAAAACCGAAACTTAGCATGCTTTCAACATTCGCCTCCCGACTTCTATACCTCTGTTTTACAGCGGATCTTAAACAGAATTTTCACAGCTTCCAACCTGTTTCCACTGGGCCCCCTCCACTGCTCTATGGACCCCCCACACATACTGGGCCCCATGAATTTGCCATGTTTATCCCCAGCCCAGCAAGGTATAAAACTGTAGAAGGTGTTTGAGTATTACCAGATTGTTACTGTGTTTTTGTTTTCTGTTTGTTACGTTTTGTTTTATTGCCGTTGTTTGTTCACTTCATTTAATTGTTTACTTTATTGTGTATTCAGTGTTGCAGTCAAGGATATGTGTATGTATATATTGGTGTTTCTATGAAACTGGGTTTAGTTTGGTACCTGGCACTTTGCCAGGTTTTTTAGATCCAGTAATAACAGAAATTTAGACATACTTCCCCCTAGGATGTATCTAAAGATGACCTCAGATAAATGCAAAAAAAACCCAAAAAACTCTTTCTCTGAGTCATCCCACTGTGTTAAATGTGACAAATTATGACAAATAGTTTTAAATCACTTAGGAAAGGTAAAATGGAGTAAAAAAAAGTTAACATTTGAATTTGCACTCGGTCTTTACTGGTTAAAGTGGAGATATGAGCAAAATAATTCCTAAAAATGTTGTCATTAACTCCTTTTCACTGCGTGTGTGTGTGCGTGTGTGTGTGTGTGTGTGTGTGTGCGCATTCTGACAAACCAAGCTTTCCGAAGTTACAATTTAACAGTCCCGTGTCCTGCCTTGACAATCTAAACAAAGCTGTAGCAAATTACAGCTTGTATAGCTCGCACACAGATACAAACACAGGCAGATCCCAAAAACATGAGATGTACTGCAGAAACCTTGTAAATAGTGTTCCTTCCTTCCATCTAAGCCTAAATAAACAGCCAAAATTAAAGTCGATTCGAAGCTCTTTCCCTCGTCCCCTAGATCGTACAGATAAAACATGCAAAAATAATCAACAAAGTGTATTCCCACAAACTGTATTTCCACAAAGTGCTCTTGGAAATGACTTATTGGCGGTGTAG
Organism: Apogon hyalosoma; assembly: GCA_037367295.1. Lineage (NCBI taxonomy): Eukaryota > Metazoa > Chordata > Actinopteri > Kurtiformes > Apogonidae > Apogon > Apogon hyalosoma. Next base: position 32,231,764 of record JAPQRP010000016.1, on the reverse strand, counting down.
TGACTTTAGTTGGTTCAAGTGGCAGGACGGCCACAGAATGACCCTGGGATTCCAAACGTTAAGACACCTCTCTTCTAGGACGCTTTTGGGAATTCCCAAGTACATCACCAGAAATTCCCAAATAATTCCTGTTGATAGGCGGTATAGTATATGAACCCTGCACTTTTAACCTTTGCTTTCACGAGACTGCACGACTGATAAGAGTAAAATTTGATTTGGTTTTCTGAGAAATTTGCAGAAATGAAATAGTTTTTCAGTCAGTTTGAGGATACAGAACAATGCTCAGGGAGAGGCTCTTGGATTCAGTATTTCTGAATGAAATGAACATAGACCTGGACTGAATAAATAAAATAAAAAAAGAGCGAGATGTTCCTTGTCTCATAAGAGCAACATGGATCATATGGGTCAACCTACAGTCGCAGAAAAAAATTATTAGATCACCCTTGTTTTCTTCCATTTTTTTGTTCATTTTATTGCCTGGTCCAACTAAAGGTCCATTTGTTTGGACAAATATAATGATAACAACATAAATAGCTCATAGTAGTTTAATTTCAGAGCTGATATCTATCCATTTTCCATGTTTTCTTGATAATAACAAAATCACTTCAGTTCTTACATCAATATCTATGGCATTGTACTGACAAAAACAGTACTTTTATTCATTCCGTGTTTTCTTTTCTGTCTGTTTTAGTCACATGATACACACAGGAGTTAGGACTGGATTGTATAACCATTGTTTTTGACTTTTGATGGTCTAATAATTTTTTCTGCGACTGCATGTGCACTGCAAAAATAAAAAATCTTACCAAGATTATTTTCACTTGTGCCATTGGCAGATTTTTTTTTGTAAAATTCAAGATTGCTTTGCTCGAATTAAGCAAAAAAAAAAAAAAAAAGCCAATGAAACAAGTGAAAAATATCTTGGTAAGATTTCTTGAAATAAGATTTTTCAGATCTATTGTCTAAAAATAAGTCCTTATATCTCACTGAAAATGTACTCTTTAGGTGATTATGTCTTATTCTAAGTGTGATGAGATATTTTGCCTAGAAATAAGAAAAATACACTTGGTAAGATTTAGATTTTTGCAGTGTATAAAAGCCCTGCTTAGTAACATTAAGCAACATTGTATGATTGTTATGTATCAAATAAAAAGTCCAATAATAACTTGAATTCTAAACAAAAAAAAAAAAAGAAAGTTGAGAAAAATAGTTGACTTTTGTTTCATTGAAGGAGAGGACACTTTCGATTCGGGGGGGCTTGTCTTGGACACATACTGGGCGGGGGCTCCAGGGGAAAGAAAACAAAAAAAACATTAGGAACTACTGCCTTATGCTCCCTGAACCATTAACCATTGTTTTTTATGACTTTTGATGATCTAATAATTCTTTCAGCCACTGTACTTGCACAGATCGGACTTTTCAAGCATGGAGTTTGGCTTTATCGTGACAAACCACCACCTAAAGTAACAAACTTACAGCCAAAGTTGCTCTGTATATGTGCTGTATATCAAGGGGATCTAAAGTCATAATAAATTGCGAGCGGATTACTTGACTGTGTACACTGTGTATGTCTTTGTTTCTTCGTGGTATAAATAAAGACAGAAACCAAACCATGAAAAACCATAAAAGTTCGGCAGATGTTCCAAATCTTAAAATCTGTACGCTAAAAGCTTTCTCTTTTAATCTCTGGCCGTCTTTTTGCGAGATCTGTTTCACCATCTTGTTTATGCGTATGGCTTTAAGAGTTTCTTTCTGTCTCATAAGTGAGTAATGCTGTGGTCTCAGTGTGGGGAATTTCCTCCAACTTTTGTCCTCCTAAGGCCTTGATCCTCGCATGCCAGAGGCCCTTAGCATCCCTCAGCTTGCCACACCAAGAGTCCTCTACCCTTGGTTGTAAAGGGGTCTCTGGTTGTCCCGGTTCACCCTTCTGCATTGAGGGGTCTTTTGTCTGGGGTTTTAATTCCTCGGGTATGTACGGCTACTGTGGAGAATCCTCTGGGAACTTGGTTTTGTGTGCGTTTGCGCGTCTATCCCTGTGTGTCTTCAGTAATTCCTGAGAGACCATGTGATTAACAGGGATAAGTGCAAGGGCCCGGCATTTTTTTGTCACACAATTTCTCGCTTAACCCATAAAGACTCAGAGCTACTTTTGTGGCAGTTCCCAAATTAATTTTTCTCTATTTTTAACCTCAGCATTTATTATGATGATATTACGGTTGGTGTTTTCCATTTTTAACCCATAAAGACCCAAAAATCCACCTTTAATCAAAACCATCTACTGATGTAAACGGATTATTACCTGCTGATCCACTAATTCTACCAATCCATGTAAATAATTGGTGTAAAACACAGTTTGTCATCTTTTTAAGGTCATCAGATATGACCCATTTGGACGTTCAGAGGCTCCGTAGTTACCATGGAAACACTGTCATCTTCTACAACATTGATTCACTAGTAAAACCCATGCAGTTGGATCAATGACAGTGGATGGAGGTACTTATTTTTATGTTTAGTTAATGATATATTTTACTGAAAAAGTCATGTTTTTTGGTAATTTTCCTCCGTTTTGATCTTTTGAATTTACTCTGAGCTTTTATGAACATATACATTCATTCATTCCTTCATTTTCTGAACTCACTCTATCCTCACTAGGGTCGCTGTAGCCTATCCCAGCTACTTATGGGCGAAGGCGTGGTACCCGGAGAGAACCCACGCAGACACGGGGAGAACATACAGTGTAATTTTCAAACTTCGTAAATTCATCCCGCGGACCAGATTGGACCTTTTGGCGGGCCGGTTTTGGCCCCCGGGCCGCATGTTTTAGACCCCTGGTTTTACTAGTGAATCAGTGTTATAGGAGAGTGGTTGTACATATATAGTGCACAGAAAAACACACATATGGACTGAAAACATATGCATTCAACTCCTCTGGGAGCAGTGCTTAAGACCAATTAACCCTGATCGCAAACTATGAAAACAAAACTAACCTAAGTAGCTCTAGGTTCTCTCTGCAAAAGTCTTAGGCCACCGTCAGAACTGTTGTTTTAGTGAGAATCTAATGGTCATAAATGTGTCTGTATCAATATGAACAACTGAAATATAAAGGAAATATTTAGACAGCATTGATAAAAACAAATATATATACTATAGGAGCCACATATCCGCATGGAGAAAAGAGTAAAAGATAGCACAAGTGCAAAGAAAAATGCAGGATATTCTGCATAAAGCCTGGTTTAACCCATAAAGACCCAGTGCTACTTTAGTGGCAGTTCCGAAATATTTTTTTCTCAATATTTAACTTTTCTATCACCATTTATTATGACATTATCCTCTGTATTTTGCATTTTTTCAGTGAACATCAGGTAATTTCCTGTATTGAATTTACAAATCATGTCAATGTTCATAAAAGCTCAGATTAAAGTTGGTGGATATTTTATCAACAACAGAGAAAACTGAAGAAAAAGTGAGTCTTTTAGCAAAATATATCATTAATTGAACATAAAACAAGTGTGTCCATCCACTGTCACGGATCCAGCTCCATGGGTTTTACAGGTGAATCAATGTTGTAGAAGATGACGGTGTTTCCACGGTAACTACGGAGCCTCTGAACGTCCAAATGGCTCATATCTGATCATGAAAAGACGACAAACTGCATTTTACACCAATTATTTACATGTATTGATAGGATTAAGGGATCAACAGGTATTAAACATTTCAGATCAGTAGATGGTTTTGGTCACCAGTGGCTGTTTGGGTCTTTACGGGTTAAGCTGCGCCTTTTCGTTCTCTCTCTGCTACCTTGTAAATGTGAATTTGTTTGCATCTGCAGAAAGCTGAGCTACAATTCCGAATCCGACCTGTTCCGAGCTCTGACCCGGTACCAGTCATTAACTTTTCCACTGGCTGTTTTCGAGCCTTGTTTCAACATCTTAGGTAAGGATGGCTGAGCAGGGAACAGAGTTTAGGGAGGAAACAGCTTCTGTCAGCCTACTAATCAAGAGATTAGGGGCCACTGTTGGCATTCAAGCAAACTGTGATCTGGGACACACACAGAGACACGCATATACACACTCACTGAATCTGCCAGAGTGATTAAACTTGCATCCACGGCTAATTTCACCATCAAATGTCAGCCATAGCACAGCATTGGTGCTGAAAGTCAGTGTAATTCGTTCTGCACTAATTTCCCCTCGCAGAGGCATGGGCGACCCCACAGACTCATTTACTGTCTGCCATAAAACTTGTCTCCATTAAGGAGGGGAGGGGAGAAGAGGACAGCATGAAAAATAGAGGCAGAGATAAAAAAGGGGGAGAGGAAAGGGAAAAATAAGGGAATGACAGGAAGAGTAAAAAACAGAGGAGAAACAAAGGCAAACGAGAGGATGAAGAGGGGACGAGTGTAAAAACGTCAAAAAGAAAGGTGATGGTGAGGAACACAGAGGGAAGCATTTGTTTTACGAAGAGGCAACAGGGGAGTACTTTTTTTTTTTCTTTTTTCTTTTACTACATTACACTTAAGAGCGACAAATCAAACATTCAGTAAATAAACAGAAGCGAAAATACACAAAACAGTCCAGGAAATAAAACTTTTTTTTTGATCTCAGGACTAAATTAACCCATAAAGGCCCAGTGCTACTTTTGTGCTAGTTCCCAAATTATTTTTTTCTCTATATTTAACATTTCTTAACACTTGATCAGGCAAGTGACTATTTTTGGTAATTTCCACAAACATTAAATATGAGGCCAATGCTTCAGTGAGGTCCAGAAGCATGTTGGTTTTCTTAATAACACTATACAGTGACGCAGAGAGATTTTATTGAAATTTTGAAGCTGTAAATAGTAAATATGAGTACTTTTTTTGTCAGTTTATGACCTTATAACAGTTGTTTAATTGCATGTGTTTACTTTTTAGCAAGCGCTGCTCAGATGTTTTATGGCAAGAGGAGGGAGATGATGATGTCTAATAACATACAAAGGTTTAAATTTGGAATTTCAGAGGATTTCAATGAGTGCCCTATAAAGGGTTAAGTGATTTGTCAGCATTCATTATGAAATAATCCTCTGTATTTTGCATTTTTCCAGTGAAAATCAGGTATTTTTCAATATTTAATGTTGTGATCATATAGATGTTCATAAAGGCTCAGATTAAATTTGAGGGTTATTATATCAAAAATAGAGAAAACCGCCAAAAAAGTGATGACTTTTTCAGTAAAATATATCATTAACTTAACATAAAACAAGTGTCTACGACCGCTGTTATTTATCAAACTCTGGTGAATCAATGATTTTACAATTTAAGAATTTCTGTTCATTTTATTGATTATATTGGCTGTTTTTATTAATTTTGTTGCTTATTTTATTCTTACTTCATTTTTTGCTTTTTTGTCACATTACATATCAGTTTTGTTCATTTTATGTAACATATATAAAACCTGGTGTCTCCATTCACTATTATTTGTTAAACTCCATGGATTTTACTGGTGAATTAATGTTGTAGAAGATGACGGTGTTTCCACGGTAACTACGGAGCCTCTGAACGTCCAAATGGGTCATATCTGATGACCATGAAAAGATGACGAACTGCATTTTACACCAATTATTTACATGGATTGATAGATTTAGTGGATTAGCACGTATTATACATTTTCGATCAGTAGATGGTTTTGGTCGCTGGTGGATATGTGGGTCTTTATGGGTTAAATCATACATTTGTGCAAACTTGAGTGCAATTTTTGTCTTCACACACATAACCAGAACCAGGGAAAAGAATCACTGCTAGAAAACGCTCAAGTGGAGCACAGTTAATGATCCGTTCCTGCTCAAAGGAACATGAGGTGAGTGATATTTTCTGCACCAACCTTTTCGTAGTATTTGATCTCGTAGTCAAGGATGATGCCGTTGGGCCTCTCTGGCTCCAGCCAGGACAGGGAGACGCTGTTTCGGGACGTCTTCTCCTTTCTGATCACCGTTACTGGAGAGGGAGCTGGGAGGGAGAAACACAGACATAGAGGGAGGGTAGGGGTGTGGGGGCGGGGGAGGAGGGGGGAGAGAGAAAGCTTCTTTATAGGAAGGTTCAGTGGAAGTTCAGTCCCTGGTGTTGCATCCTGGCAATTGTCTATGGTTCCTGTTAGGCTAATTCAGTTTGCTGTCCAGTGGGGCCACATTAAAGCTGTGGCCCCGGGTCGGTGGGTAGAATGAGACTAATGCAAAGAGTGGTTGTACATATATAGTGCACAGAAAAACACACATATGGACTTAAGACATATGCGCTCAAGTCCTCTGGGAGCAGTGCTTAAGACCAATTAACCCTGATCGCAAACTATGAAAACAAAACTAACCTAAGTAGCTCTAG
>JAPQRP010000016.1:32190198-32207817 GCA_037367295.1 Apogon hyalosoma | reverse complement strand
CATTTGGACGTTCAGAGGCTCCGTAGTTACCGTGGAAACACCGTCATCTTCTACAACATTGATTCACCAGTAAAATCTATGGAGTTGGATCAATGACAGTGGATGGAGACACTTTTTTTATGCTCAGTTGATGTATTTTACTGAAAAAGTCATCTTTTTTTTTTTTCTTCAGTTTTCCCTGTTTTGTTTTAATAACCTTTGAATTTGCTCTGAAATTTAAGGAGAATCTACATGATCAGTGAATTAAATACAGGAAAATACATGCTTTACACTGGGAAAAAAAAAAACAAACAACCACAAAATAAAGTAATAATATTGCAATAAACGGTGATAAATTACTTGGAGAGAAAAATTAATTTGGGAACTGCCACAAAAGTAGCGTTGGGTCTTTACGGGTTAAAAAATTACAATTATAGAACATAGTCGCTCGAAAGAAAATGGAAAAACTGATGTGGAAATGCCATCATTTTCTACAACATTGATTCACCAGTAAAACCCATGGAGTTGGATCAATGACAGTGGATGGAGACAGTTTTACATATGTTACATAAAATGAACAAAAATGATAAATTACGTGGAAAAAATAAGCAAAAAATGTATAAAAATGAAGTAAAAAAAGAATAAAATAAGCAACAAAATGACAAAAACAGCCAACGCAATCAGTAGAATGAACAGAAATGAATAAGCCACAAAGTGAACAAAACTGAAGAAAAAAATAATAAAAGACATTTATGCTCGGTTATTGATCTCTTTGTTTTCAGTTTTCATGAACATCTAAGTCAAATATAGGAAATTAAATATAAGAAAAAGCACGATTTACAGTGAAAAATGCAAAATGTAGAGAATAATATTTGAATAAACGGTGACGACTTGCTTAAGAAAGTTTAAACAGAGAGAAAAAAATCATTCAGTCTTTATGGGTTAAAACGACTTCTTTCTTAAAAGTGATGCGTTTCCGGGATGATACGCTTGGTTTTAAATGAAAGAAAACTGTCACAATCAATGCTCCACATTGTATATATCATCTACAGAATAGCTCTACACATGCAGCTGAATGTCTGTAAAATCAGGGGGGTACTTATACAAATTAGTGGATGCTGTGCGTTTGTTTTCCCTCTCCTTTGCTGGACGAGCAAAGCGAAGCAAATGGATGGCAACGGCATAGACTCTTCAAACCCGAAAAGTCCGACTCATACTGACATATAAAAATACAAACAGATTTCCCTGAATGGTTCCAGACTTTATATCAAAGCTATGACTGTAATTACATGGAGGACAAAACAACACTGCCAAATAATTCAGTTGAGGAAGGAAAGGAGATTGAAAGCGTCTTGGCGGATTGTGTCTTCAGATAAAATGCTTTGCTTGGTTTGTTTTACTTGACGAGAATTTACTTCACTCTTAAGCTATGCGTAGATCCTGTTTCTGCAATCTGCATTACTGTCTTTTTCAGGATTTATCCAAGACAGACATTAGGAGTAACCGATAACAAATGTTTGATTATGAAGTCAAAGCACATTGGCAGCTTATATATACAGAATATCTGGAGAATGTAAATTGTGAAAAGCGGGCAACTAATTAAGAAAGTTTTTTTTTTAAGCTCTAAACTGGTTCTCAAGTGGCCTCACCTCTGAACCCACATCTCACATGGTCTTCAAATTATGACCGGTCTTAATAGAATTGTAGAACTTTTCATTAGTAATTGACAGAATCTGTATCATAATACTGGAAGGGCTCGGAGCGTGTGTGTGTGTGTATCTGCACAGTTCTGAGAAACTGAGATGTTTTTAACTGGCCAATTTGGTACCTGCAGTTGAGGAACAGTCCCATCTCCACAGTAAATATCCCGGCAAGTTGATAGGACCAATATTTTGGGAGATATTAGCAATAGCCTTACAGTCACGTTGCTATGTCCAGTGATGGCTGACAGGAAATATCAGTACCACGCTGCATGACGGGAAACGAAGTTAAAAACAGGTACGACCGATTTACTAACTTCGTTTATTCGTTCATTTTTCAAACCTGCTTTATCCTCACTAGGGTCGCTGAGCTACTTATGGGCGAAGGCGGGGTTCACCCTGGACGTGTCACCAGTTCATTACAGGGCTGAGATATAGAAACAAACAATCACTCTCACATTCACACCTATGAGCAATTTAAAAAATAGAAATAAAAATAGAGAGATTGGAAAGTGAAGGCATCACATCCCATTTTGTTCATGTCAGTTTTGTCTTTGTGTAATGAAGCTGCACCTCAAACCTCAAATCCATGTGTGTAACTCAGTGTATGACCTGCAGTAGATGGAGGTCAGCATCCATACTGGTACCGATATCGGCATTATGGACGAATCTACATCATGTAAAGCAGTGTTTCTCAACGGGGACCCTGTTGGGGGGCATTTGGAATGAGAAAGCTGAGAGGGGGATGCAGAAACTGTAAAGGGGGGTGTTTGTATAAGTATCAATATCAAGCAGCATGTAATGTCAATCGCAAATTTCCTGAATGAAAAATGCAGGTGCCATATTTGATCATATGCCCAGTTCACTTCAAGATTTGGGCCCAATCCCAACTGACCTCTTACCCCTCCCCCTCCATTTTGCGTGTTCACGTGAAGGGGTAGGGGTGTCCCAATTCTCGATAGCGTCGGAGGGGAAGGGCTAAAGGGGGGGGCTGTTTGGCCCTCGAAACTGAGATTTTTCGGGACCACGCAACAAATAAAGGGGTGTGAGAAATCTCCCATAATTGTGTTCGAATCATCGGAAAGATGGAGGTAAACACAGCAAAAAAGTGCAGCAGTGTGACGAAAGAAACGCACAAATGTAAGCATTTTCTTCATAAACAACTTAATCGTTTGATCGACCGTTTAATGTGGTTTTAATGTGTTATGGATCGCATTTCTGTGGTTTGTGGTTGAAAGCCGCAAAAAGACGGCATGGAGAATGATTTCGGAAAAAAAGTTGTTGCGTCTGTTAATAGCAGCATCGATGACGGTTGATGACGTAACAGGTCTGGAAGGATTGTCCCATTTCACAGGGGAATGGTTCAACCCCTACCCCTTGCAGCTCCGTGTCAAAGGGTAGTGCCAAGTGCAAGGGCCAAGGGGGAGGGGTGGGGGGGCAAGGGGTGAATTGGGGTTGGGCCTTGGTATGTCCATTTTTGGACATATGCCCGATGCATCTAAGTAGCCATACTTAGTGAATTTTCTTTACAAATAAGGGAATACAGCTGAGGATATTATGTTTTAACGTTGCTAAAGCTCTGTATAACACTTTTTATAAGACTATGACAAAAAATTGAAGATTCTTCCACTTTTCTGTCCTGAATCTCTGGTTTGGATCAGATAATGCAGGTTCTACACTTGGTCTCCACTTTCTGGCTGTACATCTTCATACATGTTGGTATTTTGTGTGCTTTTGTGCGCATGTTGAGCCTTTTCTCTGGGCTGTACAGGTGTATTTAAATTAGAAAAGCTCAATTCCTGGATACAGACCTGTTTTTTTATGCGCTGTAATAATTTCCAAGCAACACTTCGGATGTTTTTGTGAATGAATTTACATTTTCGTCCTTTAAGGTGGTCACGTCTAAACAACCTCTACGGCTAATAGTAAAATCTGTCTGTTCCGAGATAATCATGATCATTATCTTTGCAGCCCTTGCGTCGCTCAACCTGTCCCAATGAGGCAAAATTTGCCTAGTTGACAAGATGGCGTCGAGATAATCACAACAGAGACCTGCCGTGACTGTCTTTCTAATTAGGATTCAATCTGTGGCTGGGGGCGTTGATTATATTCTTCTGTTCCCCACATGGCAAAAGACTTTTTTTTTTTTTTTTTACCCGTCCCCTGTCCCCTTCAGTAACGGACATATCCATAATCTGACATCAGGGAATGCAGTGATTTATAGTTTTATGGGGAATGCATTTTGGAAGGCTTAGAGGAGCCCGCATCTGCATCTGCAATTCAGTGGGATCAGAGGAAGACAAAAGAGAATCATGTTAGAAACGAAAAAGGCGATAAAAGAGTTCTCCTTATCCTTTAAAGAAATAATAATGATCTTCTTTTTTTTTTTTTTACATAATTACCATTGAAAACAGATAATTGACACTATTACAATGAGCTTAAACGTTTATTACCTGTAGGAAAAATGCAAATATAACTTAAAATTAATATAACCAGTAACTTATTAATTGTGAGATAGCATTAGATGATAGAAACTAAACCACACAAGCACATCATGGCAAGTCTTCAGATCCATAAAATACTATTATATGAATTATGGCATGATAAAAATTCTTCACACATTTGGAATGTTAATCGTTCCAATGATTAAACACCATATAAAATTAATTATGGAGCTCATCATTTATTCCATATTAGTTTAATTTTGTGTTACAGCTCAGTAACATACGGTAATAGTTTATTAATAAATTGGTAATATGAATTATTTATTTAACCAGGTAAGTCAGTTGAGAACTGATTCTCATTTTCAATAACGACCCGGACATATAGAGACAAAAACAACCAACCACTTAATGCTGTGCCAGTAGCATGTAATTACCAATGTAATAACCTTGCAATAAATCCCGTAATAAAACAGAAAATGACTGCGATTAAAAGCCATAGTTATCATAAATCACTGATGAAATTCACATATATATTTATATCTGAATTTTTGGAACTCAAGGGCAGAGGAAGTTCATCCTTATATTATGGTACTTACTATTTAAGAATTCCTTATATAGTTCCTACTTTAGTAATCATACAGTATTACTGCTATGTTATTACCAAGCAGTCATCGAAAGTGGTGCCTTCCTATTTTCTGTTGCTGTATTTCCTCAAATAAAAACTGTGAGTCGATTACAAGATGGATAACCAAGGTCAAGGTTGACACAATAAATCAAAGGCATTTCTCATTTACAGGTCATATTATACGTGTCTGTCATACAATGTGCTGCCAGTTAACGTTCACACCTACAAGTTTAATTTAAAGTATTAAACAGTGTAATCCAACTGCTTTCAACACTTATTACATTAAGTGTCATCGTCCAATCAAAGCCACTGCAGGTGTGAAGAAGAAAACATTTACACGATGAAATCTCTGTTAAGCAATGAATGGTTTCTATCCTTACAAATGATAGAGGACTTTTATTTTGTAATGGCTAAGATGTGTATTTGTAGAAAAGTGCATCGCAGTATGTTGATTAAAGCTGATTAAAGTGAGGGTTCATGCATAATTAGTGCTTTCAACACTTATTACATTAAGCATTATTGTCTGATCTCAGCCACTGCAGGTGTGTGTTACTTTTTTGTTTGTTGAAACAAATTAAGAGATCGGTCTCGAGACCAACTTTTTGTGGTCTCGGTCTTGTCTTGGTCTCAAACACGGTGTTCTCGATGGGATTTGTACAAAAAGTGCATCATCACAGAATAGTATCATTACTTATTACGCGCCCTCGTCAAGACATAAGGACCGCATAATCGAAAAGATAACACGAATTTGATTTAACTAGTCATGACACTTTACAGAAATGCCTTTTGCTCTACAGTTGATGAGTAATCACGTCATGTCAATTCTAACACCAGTCTATTTTCAGTCTTTGTCTTGGTTTCGGTATCGACAAGGCTTGGTCTTGGTCTCGCCTTAGTGTGTCATGGTCTTATCTTGGTCTCGATACACTTCAGTGTCGGCAGTGTCTTGGTCTTGCTCTAACCGGTCTTGACTACAACACTAATATTCTAAACATTACAAAACAAAGTTGATTAAAACAATATTTCAAATGTAATAAGTGCAAGTAACACATATTACATGAAGCATTATTGTCTGATCTCAGCCACTACAGGTTTGTCGAATCTAAACCACCTTGACAGAAAGACGATATTTGCGCAATAAAAGCTCTGTTATGCAATGAATGGTTTATCTCTACCAACATGCTAAAGTGCTTTTATTCTGTAATAATTAAAGCGGTGTATTTGTAGAAAGGTGAATCGCAGCACTTTAAACATCACAAAACAACAATTATTAATGAGAGGTTTAATATTAAACAGAATGGGTCGCATTCAATTAACTGAGAAAGTTAGAAATAAAGGGAAAACTCCTTCAAAATAAAGGCCTAGTACTATCTGCAGCTGAGGTCAATAAACTCTCTTGAACAAATCTTTTACATATCTAGATTTGTATATCAGCCCCAAACGCTAACATGCGATACGGTAAGAGCATAAATACACTCATTCACTTACGTGTACAGGCCATGGAGGCGGGGTCTCCGTCAGCGCGGAAGTAGTTTTTCTCGCAGCCGCAGTGCAAGGACCCTTCATGGTGAGAGAAACTATGAGGTGGACACTTGGAACACTCCATATTTCCCAGTGTTGATTTGTAGAAGCCTGCCCTGCACACTGGAGACAAAAGACAGAGACAGAGACATAAGTGTGGCTGAACCGGCAGAGACTATCAATAAGCCATCTAGGAACTGCATTTCTCTTTGCAGTACCTAAACATAAGCATGTAAGAAGTGAATGATGGGTACTATTTAATGCACGGTCACACACACACACATAAACACAACGTTAGGAGAGGAGTAAATCTAAAACTGCTGTTGATGGAACAAGAATCCATTGACTGCTGGCAAGAAACAATAATTCTCTGAAAATGTCTTTGTCTCTATTTCCCCCTCTCTCTCTTTCTCTCTCTTTCTTGTTGTCTCTCAGAAGGCACAACATGAATAATTCAGATTGTCCCCTCAGATAAAAGGGCTGTTCTCTTTAAATATCTGTGCTATTAAATCTGCACTCAGCAGATCTTTTAACGCTTCCACACCAGCAATCTGCTGTAATCTGAGTAAGGCGACGCTCCACCTGTACGTGTTGGAAATATATTGCGTAGATGTTTGTATCTCTGCGTGCTTGTGTAGGCTGAAAGCTCGAGACACTGGGATGCAGAAAAAAAAAAAAAAACCCAAACTCTTTCACCAGAGTTCCTATAGGTTTAGGTTTTCCTATAAATTAAGTGTAAGACTTTTTTTTTTAGATGTTTTTAAGACAAAATTTAAGACCCGTTTCACACCCGTACTGGCAAAAATTTGTGACTCCTTGAATTTAGGAACATTTACTTATTTACACCAATGCCTTGACTCCCACTGTTGAGTCATTTCTCACCAGGGGCTGCAGAGTTAGCGATAATCTGTTCCTAATTACCCCCGCCCCCCCCAAGGGAAGGCAAAGGGTATTGTTTTTGGTTCAGTTTGTTTCTTTCTTTCTTTGTTAACACTTTGGAAGCAAAACTATTGGTTGAATTCCTACCGAACTGGGTTTATAGATCGCCAGTGACCCAGAATGGATGTGATTACATTTTGGGAAAAGTAGGTCAAAGTTCAATTTTTTTTATGAATTTTTTAAAATGGGCGGATCCCCCCTCATGTGCCCCCACCCTGCTGCATCCTTACAGACTGGAACTACGTCAGCAAATGGACTTCCGTCAGTCCTGGTGCGTCTACAGCCTGTCCGTTCATGGGAGTGGATCTCTCCTTCACTGTGGTTCTCCCAGAGGTTTCTCTTTTCCCACTGGGTTTTTTTGGAGTTTTTCTTTGCCGAGAAGGAGGGTTTAAGGACGGGGGACGCCTGGGACATTAATCCATTTGCTTCCTCGACTGTTTATTTGACTGTTGCTTATTTTCATATCCAACAAATTCCGTAAAGCCCTGTGAGGTGATCTTGTCATGATACTGGACTCTACAAATAAAACTGAATTGAAAATCTTTTTTTTTTTTTTTTACTTACAATTGCTGAAATTTGTCTATGCTATCTATTTCTACGCTGACATCAGGACACGCATAGACATGATGGCATCAGCTGGATCGATGCCAAAATAAGCTACGATATGTGCGAGGGGCGGGGTTTGTTGTGCCTGGCGCCGCTTGGTTATTCAAAAAAGAACGAACCGATTTCATCACGCAATATTTTAATAAGGAAAAGCAATAGAAAACTGCAGCCAAGTCACAAGTATTCCACTCACAATCAACTTTCATTTCCTGTCTTACAAGTGTTCAATGTGGCCACCAGCTGCAGCACGGAAAACATCAGTGCCATAAGAGAATTCCTCCCAGATGCATAGCAGCATATCACGATCCACTGAGTCGATCGCTGCTGTTGTTCGATGTTTAAGGTCATCGAGGTTAGCCGTTCAAAACTTAGAAAACTCCTCTTTCAAATGGTCACCGACTCATTCCGTGACGATGCTTGTGAGCGGAAACATTGCGTCATGAAATCGGTTCAGTCTTTCTGAATAACCCTGTAAACTGTCGGGCTGGAACGGGTGGAACTGAATAGACTATCGCTGCTTTCTTTGCAGCTTGGACATTTACCAGACGCATTTAAACACAACACGTTTACGGCAACGCCACTTAAGATCTAAAATATAAAATGTAATACCTTTTAAAGACTGTTTTTTTTTTTTAAAGGTATTTAACACAGATTTGTAAATTCTAGACTTTTAAGACTTTTTAAGACCCCGCAGGAACCCCGGTCACATGCATGCAAAAAAAATGCAACTTAAGTCAGGCAGTCCGAGCTACAGATTAGACCGCACCACAGGTTTGTTTTTTTTTTTTTTTTATTGAATTGTGTGCTGTGAACTTCAGTTTAACACCGTTGCACACAGATTTAAAAATTGGCCAGCAGCAATAGCAGGGAGGCAGCAGAATGTGTGGGCTCAGCAGAACAGGTCTGACAGATCCCAGTGGTGGACAACACACTCCTGTAAAAGCCAACGCTGCTGATACTATTGCCATATCCATCACTGACACTGGCACACCAAGGTCCCCATGCTACACTAAATACTCCCTCTACAGTGCATGCGTGCATACGTGTGCATGTGCGAGGGCGTAATAGCATGTGAAGTGGGTTTAAACAGCCTAGTGTGATCCTACCAGTGGAATGACAAACCACAACTGTTGCTGACACGAACACGGAACAGACCACCCTGATTGGAGGACGCATCAGGAAATTAGAGCTGACAGCGAGCACCCCCAGCCAATCAGGTAAAAATAGGCCGCGCGATAACAGCTACGTCGGCACATACGAGGACCGTAACACTAGCTTTAATTGCGCAAAATACATAATGAGTCGATGTCATGAAATTAGCAGAATGCGCCTTTTCTGATGCCTTCAGGGGACGTCCGCCCTTTACACTTCTCCTCAGAATAACCCCAAACAAAGACGTACATGTGATACTTAAACGCTGGGCTCAAATCCAGCAGGATCTGTTTCTGTTTAGCTACCGCTTCTACCATCCCCTGGCATCATCCAGGCTGCAGATTAGAAACTGATCAATTATGGTGATCTCAAAAACATTTCAAGTGCTATTTATTTTTGCTGTTTTTAGTTTTCCCGTGGCATTTGTTGATAGGAAAAACTATAGGATGTCAAAATGCAGCCCTTCGCGACTACCGGAAAAAATCAGCATCTTGGATGAATGATCCTGGCAACTACAAACATAGGAAAAACAGCCCCGTTTCCACTTGAAAGTTCAGAAATATACGGGGACGTTTCAGCGCGTAACACAGCCGTGAAACTTATTAGGCGCACAGTGGATCTCATAAACGCTCAGTGTAAAAATGAATAACCAAAGCTGCACTTACAGTATAACGTTTTCATATGGCAGTCGTGATATGTAGTATCTCCTTGACCGCAACCCTAAAAATATTTTTATAACAGTTGGAAAAGGATAAGAAAGTTTGAGTTTCATCCCAGCCAGGATGAGAAGCCGCTCTGACAGAGGCTGATGGTAAAATCAGACTCGGCTCGCAGGAGGTTAACTCCTCATCCAGAGTACGGAGAGTGAGACGTGTTATACTGACATTCACCAGAAGCGAGCGCGTGGTCTTGAGTGGATCAGATGATAAAATGTGTCACAGCGTATGCGTTTGTGCCGCAGGAGACGAAACACAGCACCTGTTCAGATGACAAACTAGGTGTGATTAATTAAAAGTGCTAGGTTTGTGTGTTAACGTAATGACTCCAAACACTGCACGTGCGCACGCTTTCAATAAAACACCCCTAGTTTGACAAACGGAGGGGAAAATATAATATTTACAGGAGAAAAAAAAACAGAAAAATGTCCCCATGGATCAGTGTCTGATCAATAATCCCAGCAGAAACAACATGTTCGAGCTGTACCACTGTCGATACCACACGCACACACATATGAATTCAAATAAAAACCCTGCAGAGGGGCATTGCTTCGGTACTTTCTACTAAATGACACATGAAACACAATCTCTTAAAGAGCGGTACACGCATGTTCCAGACACACATTCACTCCATACATAAACTGCAACAGCCACATGATGCTGGTTGTAAAATAACTGGGGGTGCAATTTGCTCAATCGATAGTCTAGGTCATAGGAGACTCTCATCAATAATTAACAAGCCTGTTGGATGGTCTACGGGTTCATGTAGTTCCCCTTTTTCTACATGCTAGCTGAAAACCTGACCTGACCTTGATGGGACTGGGTTCAGTTACTGTGCTTTTTTTATTTCCCCAAAGGTGTCAGTAACAAAGATGATTTTTAGTATATTTAGAAAAAAACCACACAAAAGAACAACACATTACGAGCGCCGATAGAAACACTGTTGCTTGAAATATATCCCTGCCTGTGATATATCGCCGTGCCTCAAAGAGATGACTTGTATTGTTTACCGCTCTATCCATTTGAGGTATGAGCGAGTAATTTTTAAGATAAACCGTTCAGGTGTCTCGCCTTCAATCTATCAGAACATGATGTGGTTGTTAAAAATCGTCTGCTTTGCTCAGCTGGAAACAGAGCCTGAAATCTGTTTGGCAGTCGGAACCCGAAGCTGCAATTCACAGAGTATTTCCAGTCCCAAAAAAATGTGTGCAAGTGTTAGCAAGTGTGTGTGTGTGAACGATAAAAACATTTAATCAGACATAATCTCATTAGATACATAAATACATTAACCCATAAAGACCTAGTGTTACTTTTGTGGTAGTTCCCAAATGAGTTTTTCTTTCTATTTAACTTTTCTTAAGTCATTTATCATCATTTATTGGAACATTATCTTCTGTATTTTGTGTTTTTTCAGTGAAAATAAGGTATTTTCCTATTTTTAACCAATAATAACCCAAACATCCACCATTGACCTGAAGCATCTGCTGATCTAAAATGTTTAATACCTGTAAATCCACAAATCAATACATGTAAATAATTGGTGTAGAATACAATTTGTCGTCTTTTCGTGGTCATCAGATACGACCCATTTGGACGTTCAGAGGCTCAGTAGTTACCGTGGAAACACTGTCATTTTCTACAACATTGATTCGCCAGTAAAACCCATGGAGTTGGCTCAATGACAGTGAATGGAGACTTTTGTTTTTATGTTAAATTAATGATATTTTTGGTGAAAAAGTTACCGTACTTTTCCCTGATTTTGTTTTCTGATTTGATTGAATATCTTTTGAATTTACTCTGAGCTTTTGTGAGCATCTACATGATCCGTGAATAAAATACATGATTTAATAATAAAAATGTGACTTTTTCAGTAAATATATCAATAACTGAACATAAAACAAGTGTCTACAACTGCTGCTATTTATCAAACTCTATGGGTTTTACTGGTGAATCAATGTTTTAATGATTTATTATTCATTTCTGTTCATTTTAGTGATTACATTGGCTGTTTTTGTTCATTTTATTGCTTAATTTAATCTTTTTTTACGTCATTTTTGTACATTTTTCGCTTATTTTTTCCACAATATTTATCATTTTTGTTCATTTTATGTATAATACATAAAACCAAATGTCTCCATCCACTGTCACTGATCCGACTCCATGGGTTTTACTGGTGAATCAATGTTGTAGAAGATGACGGTGTTTCCACGATAACTGCGGAGCCTCTGAACGTCCAAATGGGTCGTATCTGATGACCATGAACAGATGACAAACTGTATTTTACACCAATTATTTACATGTGTTGACAGGATTAATGGATCAACAGGTATTAAACAGTTTAGATCAGTAGATGCTTTAGGCTGTTTGGGTCTTTATGGTTAATTCATTAGAAGATTTGTGAATCATCAGGGGGTGAAATGACCAGAAAACACTCCATTCAAGAAAAAAAAAAAAAAAAATCTGTCTGACTTCTCTAGTTGCTTGACAGAAAAAGTGAGCAACCCCTGTCCTTGACCTCCATCTTTGTGACAGCCCATTTCAATATCCTAGTCATGATCTGTCTCTGCTTCACCCACATAAACACAGTCTGGCTTCAAACGGAGCTGGAGCAGAACGCTGACCCAACAATTGATTTCCTGTTTCCATACCACCTCCGCCTCTTTTCTCTTTTAATCCGACAAGATTGCAATGACTTTCACTCCCTCTCTCTTCTTCCCCTCTGTCCTCCCCTCCCCCTCATATCCTCCCCTCCCTCCCTCCATTTTTCTGTGGCTTCTCCGTCTCTTTCTTGCTCTTCCATCCTTCTTTCCTTAATTGGAATAGCTCTCTTTGAAATGGAAAAGTTATTTACTTTGACAGTTTAGGCATTTGGCTGGCGGTCTTATCCGGAGCCACTTGTAATGTTACTGGAAACATGGCAACAGTAAACATCTTACCCCCTGCCTTGAAATTCCCCTTTGGGCCAAACAGTAACAAGTTGCAGAAAGGTCAGAGTCTTTTATGAAACCATGGTGCGTGGCCTGTTGGGCAATTCTCACTGTTGTTCCAGAAAATAATGGAGGGCATTGTTGGCTAATGGTAAAAGGAACAATAAAACCATCAAAGCAATTATTCCACTGTCCATCTGAATATTACTGGAGATTAGTGTGTGTCTGTGCTGCATAATATTCATTTTTCAACCACACAAGGACAAAAGACATGATTATATTTCATTATTTGTTAGTATTTTAACCAAATCTGCTCTATTAAAAGCTGAAATTAAGATTAAAAAAACCAAAAAAACCAAATATAGTCCCAAACATGCGCATATTTTACAGAAAAAAAAGACAATGCAATAGAGAAGAGTCAAATTCACAACCAAAGTGACACAGACATCCATTAAGGTGAATTACAGTCAATTTGTTAAAGCTAACGAGTCAGTAACTTAATAAAGGTAACTCATTTTTGTCAGAAATAGAAATGAAAGCATCAGAATTGATAAGTAATGTGTTGAGGCAAATTGCTGTCTACTCCATCTCTCTTCTGTTCAATTAGAGTGTCATTTGCTGATATAATTGCATAGAGAACGCACTGGAGTTTATTTATCTGTAATTAGGGCAAATCTATTGTAAGGTTTGTTCATGTACAAAATCACTAAGGTCAGTATCTGTGCATACTAAAAAAAAAAAAAAAAAAAAAACCTTTACAGTATTTCTACTTCAATAAATAAGATAAAGGAGTCAAATCATAGACTCTCTACTTTAGAAAACAGATATTAGAATTTGACCCTTAAAGAACTTTTCTCTATTTTTAACCTTTCTTATATGTGATTTATAATCATTTATAGTAATTCAAATTGTGTATTTTCCTGTATTTAATTTGCTGATGATGTAGATGTTCATAAAAGCTCAGAATAAAGTTGAGGGTCATTATATCAAGAACAGAGAAAACTGAAGAAAAAGTGACTTTTTCCAACAAAATATCACAAACTTATCATAAACCGAGTGTGTCCTTCCACTGTCATTTTATCAAACTCCATGGGTTTTATTGGCGAATCAGTGTTGTAGAAGATGACTGTGTTTCCACGGTAACTACGGAGCCTCTGAACATCCAAATGGGTCATACCTGAGGACCGTGAAAAGACGACAAACTGTTTTTTTGTTTTTTTTTTACACCAAATATTCACATGTATTTGTTGGGATTAGTGGATTAACAGGTATTAAACAGTTTAGATCAGTAGATGGTTTTGGTCGCCGGTGGATGTTTGGGTCTTTGTGAATTAATTAAGAGTTTGCAACGTCTTTGGCAACATCATCACTACTATAAAACATTAGAACTACTAGTGTGGATGTTAGGTGTGTCAAAGCAAAACCTCTACATTTTAGAGGATGTAAGAGGACATAATTGCAAAAACTGAATTAATTACACTTTCACTCTATGTATAATTGCATGAGAATAAGGACTATTGTGTTTTTGTTGCCTTTGAATAGTCTGTTTATATCGACAGGAAGTGTCCCACCTCATGATGTAACACCGCGCTTCTACAAAACTGACTTCCTGTTGTGTTTTTCCAGTTTCCAGTATTCAGGTTACATAGTGTGTTTGAGTGTAAACCAAAGTCTGCAACCTCAAGCCCAGAACGGATGAAACAAACACTGTGTCTTATAAAGTGACTTCCTTATTTTTTGCTGCCAGTATGGGTGAGGATGGTGAATGTTCAGCTCAGGTTAAACCACTTTATTATCCCTGTAAGATAATTCAGTCTCTGTATTTTACCCATCTTAAAGGGCTCATATTTATCTAAACCCACTTTTCTCAGTCTTTGGTTCATTTATTTGTGTATTTGTAACCTTATAGTTCAAAAAGTTTGAATTTGAACCCTCCAGATGCTGCAAAGCTATCTTTACATTCATTTTGGCAAAAACTGAGTGCATTTCTACAACTGGTTTTAATTCCCGCTTAATTCGTTACGTCTATAACTAGTTACGTCGCCGCATTTGCACATATAAGGTCCAGACTTCAGACGAACATTTCTCCGAGTACGACACAATTGTTTATTAGCAGCAGCGGTTGGAGTAAAAATTGAAAATATGTCCAAACTTCGAGCCGATTAGCTAAAATGTTCAGTTTATTGTTGTTTTAACGAACTCAAGTGGCTGAACGGGACAGAGAAGCACAGTCAACAACCTGGAGGGGGTGGGGTCATGTGCATTTAAAGGGCCGGCGCTCAAAACCACCTTTCTGGTGTCATTACTCAGAAATAGGGTTGAAGATGGAGCTGTGGAGTTGAATGAATGAAGAATTCACACCCAAGCAGAGCATTTACAGTTAATGTAGACCATAGGGAAATGTTTAAAAATGCATAATTCCATTTAAAAAACAAAACAAGATATCACTCCTTTAACACACCCAGCACTAAACATTAACACTTAGTTGTCATGAAAGCATTTGGGAACTGACTCTAGATCTTCATCGGTTGAATTCACCTACATGTATGTCTTGCAGAGAGAACAGGTGAAGGTAACACAGCAAGACCCTGTTTTGATGGGGTTCGGACCTAGTGCATGTCTAGCTGTGAGGTAGAAGTGCCAACCGCCATGCTACCGCACCACCCCAACTGGATGCCATCTAAATTTACTAAATATCACACACTGCACTTTTAATACAAAATGTGTTAGTGTGGAAATAGCCTTCAGTTATTCAAAAATCTGTATTCAAGTTTCAAGAATGTTCAAAAAGACAAAAAAAACAAAACACAACACAACAACAGGGTGCCACTGATATTCAGCAAACCAAAGGTGCTCATGGAGAGGGCATGAACCACTGGAAAAAGACCAAAATCCAGGTACTCAGTTGGTTAGAACATTTTAACAAGCCCTTATTTCATTCGCTGGTGTGTTTTTAACTCCAGCCCCTATGAACTAATCTTCAGGCCCTCGTGAAATAAAGGCTTTTTAAAATGTTCTAACCAAGTGAGTGCTTGGATTTTCATCTTTTTCCAATGATTCAAGAATGTTTATTGTCATTATGCGCGCTTAACAGAATTTTTCTTCGAGGTAGTTCTCGGCCAGATAAAAAGAATATAAAAACACTCAAGAATATGTACGTTACAAATAGAAAATAAATGTAAAACATGGTATGTACAGTGCAGTGCTGTGTGTTATTACAGTTACAGATACTAGGCGGCGCGGTGGCATAGTGGTTAGCACTTCTGCCTCACAGCTAATTTACCACCATTAAAACAGGTACATGCAGGATAAATGGATTCTCCTGTCAGTGCCCTTGACTATGGCACTAATGAAGATGTGGAGTTGGTCCCTGAGCACCCTCAATGTCAACTCACAGCTACTAATATGCTACATGCTAATACTAGGTGGTATGTGTGTGCGGATGGGTCAAATGAAGAGAAAATCTCAACGAATTTCCAAATTTCTCAACGGGGATAATAAAGCATGCGAATCTTAATCCTTTAACCTTTACCGGCATCTATTCACATCTATGGTGGCTCCTTTTGTATGGGTTAATTGGGATTTATCATATCAGGGAATTTTCGTGTAGAGATCTGCACGTTTCGTTACTGATTAAATGATTCAAGTGATACTGTTTTGAGCGTATTTTACATTTGTCAACACAGTCTGGTATACGTGAAGCATGCGGTTCAGTCAGTTCAGTCATAAGATCAGTTTCTGACCCTGATCTGCAGCCTGTCATTACCATGACCTCATACATTGCAATTTCAGCAGCCACAGGGGTGAAGCCCTTGGCATCATCAGCTGAGAAGTGGAGGGCCAGATTGTAGTTTGAGATGCTAACTGCAGGCTAATGGCCTGGAGAGACCCTGCTATTCAACTCTGTTTATCTACACACTTGAAGACACTCTTCTGCTGCCTGGTTGCAGTGTGTGTGTGTGTGTTCATGATTCAGAGCCCAGAATACTAATCGTTATTCCAAAGAACCACCAGCAGTGTCTGTCTGTGTGGGAGAAAGCCGAGTGTATTTGTGTGTGTTGTTGTTTGTGCGGTTGAAAACTGGCACGCTAAAACTTAATTAAGTGATTTGATCCAACACTGATTTGCATTATAAAGCGGCCTGATGAGGATGATGAGAAGAGGATGAAGGGAAGGAGAGGAAGGAGAAAGAAGGTAGAGGAGAAGGAAGCGAGACGGTGAAAGGAAAGAGGAGGAGTAGGAAGAGGTGCGATACAATGGAGGACAGGATGGCTAGCATTGTTGCAGAGAGGAAAGTAGAAAAGAACCAAATTTGGGAACAAAAGACCTGCTGTGGTTAATTCAGTTAAACAATAAGAAGCCTAAAACTCTCAGCAAATATCAAGGCTGTGCAGTATTAGTCTGTCCATCAAAGGAAAACTGAGGTTTACTACACACACATGCATTCATCTCCAAATAGTTCTGAATGCTCAGTAGTAGTTCATGATTGCAGAAATATAAATTCTTCTCCAATCAGTTGTTAATTAGAAAAAACTACCAACAGCAGGACAAATTACGCACAATGCTGGAGGCACAGATCATGTAAAAAAAGTACAAATTCACTGTGGTTTTTAGGTTGCGACAAGGACGTGGTTAACCCATAAAGACCCAGTGGTACTTCTGTGTCAGTTCCCGAATTCATTTTTCTCTATATTTAACCTTTCTTAAGAGATTTATCACCATTTATTATGACACGATCCTCTGTATTTTGTGTTTTTTTTACTGAACATCAGATATTTTCCTATATTTAATTCACTGATCGTGTAGATGTTCATAAAAGCTCATATTAAAGTTGAGGGTTATTATATCAAAACAGAGAAAACTTAAAAATAAGCATTTTTTTCAGTAAAATAAATCATGAATTGAACGTAAACCTAGCATTTCCATCCACAAATCCATGGGTTTTACTGGTGAATCAATGTTGTAGAAGATGACGGTGTTTCCACGGTAACTACGGAGCCTCTGAACGTC